>CM059265.1:15548328-15795828 GCA_030347295.1 Setipinna tenuifilis
GTAACCTATCCATCTGATATAAAAGATAATACCTGCTGCCAAATAGCACTAAATTTTGGCCAACAAACAAAGTGCTTATTTTTCATGTGTACATGCCAACAGAGAATTTCCCCATATTTGTGTTGACATTTCAAAGGCATAAGTTTATCCACATTGTGTCAAAGAATGGGCAGCTCCAAAACTCAAAAGACCTGATTGGAATAATCAGGAACATCTGTTAGATGGAGAAGAAAGTTGCAAAGCTTTGCAGGATGAACAACGCTATTTTTTTAAAACTCCAGTCTGGACTCTGTCCAATATTACCAAAACCTGAATCTGAGCCAAGGGACCCCTTTTTGTAAGGGCCAAAGCCCACGCATTCTTTATCTTGGCAATTATTATTTAATGATTTATTCCTTAAATATTTCCAGACTTTTTTAGTCTTGCACGCACCTGGCTCAGAGGAGAACTTTAGGATGATCCTCACAACTGCACACCAGCTAAGAGAAGTTGCCAGCCCAAATTGCCTGTGTTTTTGTCTGCATTAATCAAACAGGAGGTACTGTTTTGATGTCACTGATTACCCACTGCTGTATGATACTGTACACTCAGCTACACACATGAGCATCTCATAGGAAATTATTTGCATATGTATTGAATGTGTGCCATTGTTTTCCCTTTGTTAAGAAAGAGACACCCAAGTGAATAGCAATATTTTTCTGAAACTTAAAAAAAACATTACAGCTGTCTGCTATCATTAGAGGCACTCTACTGTCTGTGGTAGTCCAAGCCATAGTGCCAAGAAATGCACTTTAAACCTGGTTTACCTAAATGAGTAATAATGAATAAAATGGTAAAATAGAACCTTGCTGCAATCCATTTAACTTAGAAGACTAATGCCAGTCTAAATTGGACATCACATATAAAAACTGAGTGAGAAGGGCAATAAAACGTAATGTCACATCATTCCCTGGAGTTTTAAAGTTTTATAGCTTCAACAATTCACGTTACTACTTTCAGAGGTTTTATGTTTCCAGGTTAGGCGCACGTTATCATACTTGTATGATTATACTTCCCTAAAATGCTGAAGAGAGTTGCACTGAAAGGGACATCCCAATGTTTTGTTATTCCGATTTTTTATATGATTCTACAAAAAACATTTGGATTATTTATCATAATGATAATCTATTTGAATCTTAAGTCAGCATGTAATACACTGCTATGCAACACCTGAAAAAGTTCTATTTTCATTTAAAACAGTTTTTTCCTCTCCATCTCTCCTAGCAGACTAGCAAAATCATAAGATATTGTAACATGGCTTGTGGCCTGAGATAAACACAATTTGTGGCAGGATCATTCTTATGTTTCCGGGATCCTTTGCTCCCAGAGTTCTTAGTTCCCCAGGTTTATATGGTACATGATTGGAAAGTAACGTTATTGGCAGATAATGGTTCTATGTTCCCTAGGTTTCCTAGTTCTAACATTCTTTGTTCTATGAATTTTATGTTTTCAGGGTTATGCATTTCTAAATACAAAATAATGGGAACCTGAGGAAAAGATGTTCTTTAACTCAGTATTCATTTCATGACATGAGTGGTTTTTAATTCCACATTTAGAAAATTTGGAACAGTTTAAACACAGATATACTCCAGGTTAGGGAAACTCACCCACAGCCTCTTCAGGTGCCCAATAGCCCGATGTGTCACAGCCATGAGGAGAAGTGGCCTCATGGGCATACTGGTGGAGAACTCCATCCTCATCACACCTCTGACAGTTTACATCACCATCCCTGACAAGAAATACAGAAAGACAGGCAGAATCGCAGGTAGGTTTTTGTTTTTTTACTTTAATGGACATGTCTTCAAAGGGTTTTGAGTGGCATCATATGCACAGCACACACACATGCATATGAACACGCACACACTGACAGATATACACACACATATCCTCCACTAGGAAATACCTCTGATAGAGTGGACCACTAATTGGAGACAGCCAGTGGATTGAAACTGAGTCTCCTGTCTGGCCAACCACCATTGGTGCAAGAGGAATGGGGGCAGGTTTTCGGTCCTGAACCCAACTCTGATAGACTAAATCCACATAGCAGTGCATCCTTGCCACTTGATTGGGTGTGAAGTGATTCGTGCAATTATCATCTGTAAAATACAAATGATGCTTAGTTGCAACTTTTTAATGTAACAATGTCAATATATGTTTGGCAAGATATTGTATGACATTGGGTTGTTAAGATGTACTGCCTACCCGTGTAGCTCATGTAATTGCTGTAGGGAGTGTTGTTGTAATGGGTTGAGCCACACATGTCATTGACCGGGTCAGGGTCACGACAAGCCTTAGACTTGGGGGTGGGTGCTGTGTCGGCACACAAGTCGCCTGTTTCCATGGATGCCTCAGTCTCCTGGCAAGGGTCGTCACATGACTCCCGCTCACTGACACCTTTGAATACGTGGTACAACCCGAAAATATGGCCCAGCTCATGGATCATGGTGTTGTTATGTCCAGCAGTGCCATAGTAAGAAGGATTAAGAATCATTCCACCTAGAAGGGGTTAAATGTTCTCTGTTAGTTTTTATTCTCCTGAGGCCTTTAAAGAGAGGACTTAAAAGTGTTATGAGGAATACCCTATAATAGGTACAAGCAATGCAGATATAGTTCAAACGCCTTAGATACAGAAATGTCATATGGTCACATTATGCAAGTGATGTAATAAATAACATAAAGTAATAATAATCAAGCTAAAAAAAACAAGTTACTGTCACAAGCTTAAGCTGAAAACTGTTGTAAAGGTTAATAACACACTTAAGAGGTTAGATGTCTGTTGTATAATGAAACACTAGCATTGGGTTTTATGACAAAGTAAAGCAGTAAAAAGCTAAAATGATGTGACATTTATAACCATTTTAAACCCAGGCAAACATTAAGGCATTTAAAACACAGCAGGTAAGGAATGACATTGTTTGGATCCCTCAAAAATTATTTCACTAGTATTTGCATCTTTTCATTGAAGCAATTTAGAGAATATGGAAGCAGTTGTTGTGGCTCTTTGTGAACTTTAAAAGGCAGAATAAAAAGAGGCCTATTTGTTCTCTAATTAAAAACACTGCTTTAGTCAGTTGGTGAGATTATCTTCTGCGCCCTGCTGGAGATGTTTGCTCTAGACACGAGTTTTCATCAGCCACTGATAGGAGGGCTGAGTTCTGTGGAAAAACAACTATGGGAATAAAACACCCATCCTCCTTTGAAATTCCCTCTCTGAAATGGGAGTCCAGCAAAGAGAGACAGAGGGGGAAAGAAAGAGATAGACAGAGAGAGGAAAAGAAAAAGAGAAACAGAAAGAGAGACAGACAGACAGACAGAGAGAGAGAAAGAGTGACAGAGAGAGAGAGAGAGACAGACAGACAGACAGACAGAGACAGAGACAGAGACAGAGACAGAGACAGAGACAGAGACAGAGACAGACAGACAGACAGACAGACAGCTTCACAAAGCATGCCCAATAGACGCAGATCATTTGCCACCATACTTCCAGGTCAACACTACTACTGTGATCTGATTTCACTTAAACTGCTCAGAGCATTAACTTGAATTCGTCCCCAGACATGAAACATCGAGGCACTTCCACAAATAATCTGGTGATTTATCTGGAATCAAAGTAGAGCACTGTTTTGCCAAAGCCCACACCATAAACTTTATCCCGCCAATTTATGGGAAACTAATCTCTCCATTTAACCTTCATGTAGGTCCACTGAACATTTGTGGGCAGAAAGTATGTTGCAATGGTGTCTGCAGAGGTTTGTGCCTGACATGACAGTATATCAAATGTTGAGGGAGACTGCAATCATAAATAGGTTTCTTTTGACAATGCATCATAACATCTCCACTCTTGATGAAGAGTTTCAAAACATCCTCAAAGACCAAAATAATGCAGAGGAGGAAAACAACACAGCAATATCTATTCATTTTGTTGATTCCTATATTATCAAGTAACTTTCTCAGTCATATGTGCAGATGTCTTGTGTTTTGCCCCTGTTGCAGACTGCTGATGAGCTGAAAAAGGGGCAGCATTGTGAAGGTCTGCACCCAGCCTTAAGGATCAGCGTGTTGATGTAGTCCTGCTCTGAGGAAGAAGACATGGCCATCTGTGCAGGAATGCAGGAAGGCAGTCCCCAGGGCTCTGAATGCATGTGCTGGGAGGTACACACAAGCTCCAGGGGCAGTACTAGATATTTCACTGACTGCAAAATGCAGACGTTGTTTCTCCCTCGCTCTCTCTCTTAGTTCACAATGTACATCTCTCTCTCTACTTCTCCTTCCTCCTTCTGCCTCCTTTTCTCTCTCTCTCTCTCTCTCTCTCTCTCTCTCTCTCTCTCTCTCTCTCTCTCTCTCACACACACACACACACACACACATGCACACACACACACACACACCTACACACGTGCACACACACACACACACACACACATACATCCACCCCCACACACACACACAGACACACACACATACACAAACACAAACACACATGCACACACACAAATACACAGTCACATTATGGAGGTGAGAAAATTGCTCACGCTCCAATCAGCAGTCTCTAATATTTCAGACACATTATTGATAGCCAGTGCTTGTTATGTAGGCTTAACCAATGAACAACTTGCTGAATCAGTTAAAGTTTTGCACAGGAAACAAACCTCTTTTTTAAAAGGAGATTGGCTCATGCAAGACTATTCTGTTTTAATGAGCTCTAAAACACAGCAATAATGAAGACAATAAAATCAGCTGGCAGGTGAGCATAGATGGCAACAAGGCTTCACCCTGCTTTGTTTTTGTTTGGTTGTTGTGTGGGGTTTCGTTCATTCTTTCACCCATTCTTTTACAGTGGAAAGCCTTAACGATCAGGAGGCAATCTACAGGGAAATCTATGCGTGCCGCAAGTGTTTACGTTTATATCCAAGATTACAGCTCATTAATCCCATGACAGAAAACACTAGGGAAAGCAGAGGGAATAGGGGGAGTGCTAGAAGAAAGAGGGTCGTGGGAGGCCAACTGAGTTATTTTTGTGCCTATTTATAACTTAACAGAGGGGGATGCTTTACAGTTTTGGGGGAGCCCCTGGCTTAACATTGTACATCATCTCTATTCCAACAATCACACCCTACATTTATGCATCACAAAGAATGTTCTTCGCCACTGTTTGACATTGGCAGAAGGGTTTCCCAAACAACCTATTTTTTCTGTGTTTTATAGAATATTTACAGTCCATTCATTCAGTGAAGGACTATGTAAATATCTGTTAAATATTTCAAATCAACTCTCAAATTCACCCAATGCTAATAACTCTATATTAAATAGCTTTCTGACAATATTGCTCACTGGGAGGATCACTTATTTATTTATAATTTTTCTTTTGGGACATTACAGCTTTCTTAGTAGATACTCTCTATTTATGTTTCTATGATGTTTTTGCATGCCATTTTATAGCTCCAACAGGTAAAACACTGTCACATCATGACACCAAACCAGAGGCCAGCAGGGGTGCAGTGTCTTACCCTGATGAGAAAGGGCCTCCTTTGCCCAGGGCCAGGTGGCCGCCCCTGCCAACTCTTCACGGGCCGAGTTGTTGGCGAAGAAGACATTAAGTGTGTTCGTACTGTTCAGATGAAGCAAGTCTCTCAGCTCCCTCACACTCAGGTAAGCCCTGCAGTGGAAAGAGATTTAGTTCAACACAAACAACCTGCCACGAAAGGGTTAGGGGCCGACCTGAAGAGATGGGGGAGGCAGTTTGCGTGGTACAGCCGATGCCTCTGCGCCGAGGGAGTTTTGCGTGATATGTCTATTCTGTTGGGCCTATCTGGGTTATGTTTTATATGCCACATTCCAGCTTTCAGCATGTCAACATCACCCCGTGAATACTTTAACTGTTGTACTAACACGCATGGACATGTTATGAAGCAGTATTTAAATACAAAATATATGTTTTGTTATTGTCCTTTTAAGTCTATGAAGGTATAACTGAACAGGCAATATTACATGTTAAAGAGTTAATACAGTGTATTAAAACATCTGTATATATTTTCTGCTCTGCTGTTGTACATTTGGGACATGTATTACACTGCTTCATCTCTAACGTTCCTAACGTCTCGATTAAAACCTGCAGGAGGATGGTCATTCCATCGGAGCAAGTCTCTCTGGTTCGTTACTTCACTGATATAAGTAGTTTAGATTTAACCACTACCAAGGCAGCAATGTAGCATTTTAAGAGTGAATACATTCAATGCTTCTTTTTACTTCTTTTCAGCATTTCTTTTGACATTTTATCAAGGTGAATGGAGAAAAGATTACCAGATTGTCATTTGGTTTGATACATTTTCCAGGGATAAACTCAGCCACAACAATGACTGTTAGCTACGGAAAGAAGTTAAAACTGGTTGAACACGCTCATTTATTATGGGAAATGTACTGTTATACAGTTGATCTTGATTGTTTGCAGAGAGTCACTCCTCTGGCAAATGAGTGTGAACAAGACATTGCAAGAAGAAAAACCTGAACATACTCAGAACTAAGAGCAAATCTTACACTCTACACAGAACCACAACTGTTAATGCACAGTGGACAACAAGCTCTGCGGTAGCCTGTAAAGAAAAAAAGACTAATTGTAAATTGGTACCAAGAAAGGTTGGCCTGCAATAAGGATTAGAAGAAGCTATTTAAAAGCAGTTAAATGAAGGCATCAAAAACCACACTAGGGCATTGGATTTGGCAAGAGCGTAACTGTTTCCAGCAACTACAGAGGTTCACTTTGCTGGATACAAACAAATGCATTTCCACATAGCATCATGAGGGCTCCAATTACTGATCAGATCAACACCATATCCTTGCTAGAGTTAAAATAAAGAAATGAAGAAAAAAACATCAGCAATGTTTACATGAAGAGGAAGCAACACTAAAGAAGCTTCACCTTAAATCATTTTGAGTTATTTACTTTACTGCAACCACAACTTACATAATTTTTAAGGTGCATAACTGTTTGAATAGGTGGTGGTACATGAAACCACAGCCCCCCTCACCCCCACCCCGGCACCCAACTGTGATAAACTGCCATAGAGAAGCTTTGATGTGTGAAGTTAACTTGTTTTCTTACTGGGATGTGTCAGAAGCCATTTTTCTCTCTGGCCTCTACACTGGAAAGCCTTTGCACCACCTATCACTGCCCTGTTCATTTGGAGAGGTTTGGATCTTAGTGCCCCCTGTTCTGAAGCACGCCAAAGGGTCTAGCCCATTAGCAGAACCACCTACTGTTTCTTGGACGACGTCCATTAAGCCTTGACCAAAGTGTAGTCTTTCTTCATTCTGTTTTTTATGCAATGAGGGGAAAGCCAAGCCAATTTGCTCACACATTCCAGTCCCTCTCATTTTACACCAGGGGTTCAAATTTTGGGGAGGCAAACACATGTAACAAAACATTACAAACAGTTACAGGTATTTGTCTTTCACTGATCTTCATTGATGGACAGAGTTTATGTGCTCTTACATTTATGGCCATTGTGATGTTTTATAGTAGTACAGCATAAAATAAAAAATAGAATGTGATTATGCAGCAAACTGACTGTATATATATATATACAGTATATATATAGTTTTTTGGATTTCCATTGCAAATTAACTTGTAAGTTTATTGATCTCTTATGTGTACTGCACACCATTATTATACTTGATTAATTTATGTAATCTAAACTATGTGAACTACAAATATGTGGTGCTTGACAAGCTATGATTATAAACATTTTGTAAGGAAAATGTTTGATTTTGTTATTCCCATGTTTCACTAGGGAAACACAAATACAGAAGTTAAGGAACTAGGCAAAATAGTTTTCATTTCTAAGCTTGAAAACCAACACATTTTAGACCTTACATGTAACAGTGTTATTCTTTATGGCTCCAAGAGAATCAAATGAGGGTCAAGATGCCAACACAAATAATATTCCCACTGGTTTAAAAAGATCAGTATTTTTGAAGAAATAATGTTCAACCTGAAGTCTTACATAAACAAATGCTCCGGCCTTGTAGGAACATTAGTGGTTAACTAATAACTGAGAACTGTTTGTCAAATCTGACAGACCCCTTCAAACATGTTTCCAATTCAGTTCAACCAGAACAAATTTCAGGACAAACAGATGAATTACATCATGAATAAAAATCACATGCTACCTTGTTCCTGCACTGAAGCATCTTAAGGAAGAACTGTTTGCCAATCTTTTTCTGTCTACCCTGGTTAAAGTGGTCAATTGAGAATAAAAAATAACATAACCTACCAACACACAAATTAAGATTAGCCTCTACTTCAGATGGAAAAACACCTGGTTGTCATATTCAATAACTCTTCAAAATAAGAAACACCTGATTTTAAGAAGTGAGTGGTTTAAAAAACTAGGGTCCCAGGAAACTCAGTGAGATGGACTGGATATGATTGTATGGCCATTCACTCGTTGGCAATTTGCTCAAGAAGCCCAGGGAGCATCCCAACATTCTGTCTGAAAGCACCTAAATAACGAGACACTGAAACCCCTTTCCATGGCAAGGGAGATTGTAATTTATCAATAACATATAATTGTGGTTGCATCTCTTGCCATGAAACAAATTCATGAATAGTGCACAGCAGATTTCGCAACAAAGAAATCCATCAGTACCAAGATAAACAGCTGACTGTAGATTCACTGCTGTGCCTGATAGGTTTCACTCAGACACTCTGCCTTTTCATCGCTAAATGTAATGACATTATGTTACTAGCATCATACATAACATACAAAAAAGCTGTGTCAGCCATTCCCAGTAAGACATGCTGAATCTTATTTGAATGTGCTGTCTGCCACTTTGACTTTGGTTTGGTCTTTCTTCTTGGTGCATGCTTTTTTCCAGGGCCAAAACTCTCCATGTTCCTGGTGATTCCCTGTGCACCATTTCTCTTTGCTTGAGCTACAAATTTGTGTAGTGACAGCCACTGGCAAGGGATTGTGTTGCACTGGCCGGCAGAACATACCTGGACCATAACTCACACCACAAAATACTAAAATCCCAGACCTCAACATAAAAAGTGCACAATACAATTGCCATCAAAATGTCATCCCCGCATTAATTCTCTTCAACTGCTGGACGGCTCTTCACCCATCCAGGCTCTACAGGAAAGACCTCTTTAAAGCTGCACACTCTGGGGACTTCTGTGAATCTGCCCAGAGCCCTATTAACAGGAGGGCTATCTGTTTGTTAACTAAGTGGCAATGTCAGTGCCAGAACAGATAGGGGCCATCTCTGGCCCAGATATGTGACTCTCTTCGTAGTTTAATACCCAAAACAATAGGGAGGCCTGTGGGTGTATGAGCCACTGGGCTGGGTTGCTGTTGCTGAGCATAGTTAGGATTAACCTCACTGCACTTCATGCTTTGGACCACCAACATGTATCTACTCCTTAAAAGCACACAAAGGATACGTCTGAGCACATGGTAAAAACATGCAGTCTCCACTGTACACTTCAATGCTTACACCGAGTTAAACACACACACAGCCTCTCTCTCTCTCACTCTCTCTCTTTCTCTCCCCTCCTCTCTTTCTCTCTCTCTTTGCCCCCCCCCCCCCCCCTCTCACTTTCTCTCTCTCTCACACACACACACAGGTACAAACACACACCCACGCACATGCCGAAACACACAAACACACGCATGAATGCATTAACACAAACACTGGACACCCATTTGGGCTCTAACTCATCTGCAAGCACACAAACACAGATGCACATGCATGCACACCTGCAGACACACGAGCACAAACTGTGTGAACCTAAGAGTTGGTCATGGGTCTTCTGTTGTCCTCTTTAAAAGACCGCACAGTCAAAAACAACCAAAAGCAACTCTCAAATGTTTTTCAGACCGCCATCCAAATATATCACCGGGGCCCCATTAGTCTCCGTGGGAATTCCTTGGGAACAGATAGAGGACTTCAAAGGCAGGACTCCTCTCCCATAGTCCTCGCCTGGCCATAAAACCCATACACCTGGTCGGAGGGGAAAGCCACAGTAGCAGAGGGGAGTTGGCACTGTGGCCTCGCGGTCTACGCGCAGAGAGCCCAGCCACTGTGATTTATGGCCCCGCTGCTGAGCTGGCTAGAAGGTAGCTGATTTCACATGGCGAATCTAGTACCTGTGGCAGAGGTAACTGTAAAAGTGGGTAGGCCATGAAGCAGTGACACAGCAGGAGACACTATAGACACAATAGCTGTCCGTTTCAGATGTCAGCTACAGGAAACTGATGACAGAAAAATAAAATATGATGAAGTGGGTCCTTGCAACAGGTATCATTTTTTTGTCACCGAGCAGTTGGATCCTAATCTTTAACAAAAATACTAAGAGGACTTTTAAACATGGGTAATTTAATAAAAAAACAAACTTTAAAAGCTTTTTGATCATTTTAAGCATTTTTTTATTTGCATCATTGTCAAAAAATACATAAGGTCAAAATGGCCTTAATGGGGATTATTTACTTTCAGCTTGCTCTTTTTATAAACTGTACTCACAGAAATCACTGTATTTTTGTGACATTTCACTTGATGCATGTCACATCTGTGAAATACATTGCAGCATTTTTTTTCTTTTTTGCATAGGCAACAGCTTATGCATTTTTACCTACATATGCACGACTGAAAAAAAAAGACATCATGGCACAACATCACACAGTCAATTGGAAAGCCAAATCAGTGCTCCTGTCACAATGAATAGAGCTGAGCCTTCTGGTTTTGTTGTTTAGCCACTTAAAGTGTATACTTTGGCCGCACTCTGTGTCCCGGCTTTGCATGCTTTGAAAAAAAAGCTTTTCCACAGTTTCATCTCATATGCTTGGCATGCTGTGTAATGCATAGCATTCTAACAAACTTCAAATAACATGCATCATTTTTTTCTCCCTGAATAACACATTAGTCAGTGTTTCATGAAGCTCTAAAGTAGTACTATTAAAATGCTTTAAATCAGTCCACACTTTGTTTTCTATCAACAGCTAAAAACATTTACAAGTCAACTCTGGCAAAGAGCATGGCAGGGCTGCTCCTGGGGTTTATTCCCTGTGGCTTGTGGTTTCAATGTGTTTGATAGTCAGATTCAAGCATTTATTAATGTGGAAATAAAACTGGAAACAGTTAGACAGGATCTACAGTGAAATGTGAAAAAAGTGGCTTCATGACGGTTTGCAGAGGGAGTAAATAAGTGTGATCATTTTTTAGTGTGTGTGTGTGTGTGTGTGTGTGTGTGTGTGTGTGTGTGTGTGTGTGTGTGTGCGTGTGTGTGTGTGTGTGTGTGTATCCTGGGAGGTGGGGTATGGGGAGTTTGACAATTGACTGTTATTAACCCATGTACATCCAAGAGTGAACATCTACTTATTGGGTTAAATATAAATATAAATATGAGTATGAATACATTTTCAAAATTATTGGAATGCTTTGGCTGAAATTACAGTTTTTGTTCATAGTAAATTAAGTTATTAGGTCACTCAAATGCTACAAATAAACCTAGTAAATATTATGAAGGCTATTCAAAACCAAATTAATTACACACCTTTTTTTATATCAGCAAACGGTATACAGATATTAGTGGTTGTTATCCATTATTTAGCATGGCACAAAACTTAAAGATCTCTAGAAGTCTAAAAACCTTCTTGAAATTTTGAAGAGGCACATCTGCCCTGGACTATCCTACAGGGCTTGCCAGGGCCTCCCAAAGTCAATCCCTGCATAACCACGTGCACATTACCCAGGGCATCCATTATGAAGTGAAGGGAATTCCATTATGAAGTGTGATTTATGGTTAGACTAGAGAGGAGCATATTGTTTAAGTATAGAGATTAAAGTGTGATGCTAAGAGATCGGACCACTGTGTGAGGCCCTAAATTCACTTACACGGGGGGTTTAACATCTTGCCCTATGAATAACTAAAATAATATTGCTGTAGCTTTTAGTATCCAACCATGATGAGAGAACAGAAAACAGTGTATACTTTCTCTATTTAAACAATATTTCAGACAAAAACCATAGCTATCTATTAGCTATTCATCTTTTTTTTTAGGGACCCTTTGCCATTTTTTACATGATCTCTGATCCTGCCATGCTGAATTTATTGTTTCAGATACAGGCTAGCTTGTAGGAATCTACAGGTTACCAGTAGAGTATTTGGCAAACACTGTGATCTGACAGCCAAGAGATCACTGACATTAAATTAAAACTACCCTTTTTTATTTTGCACATCACAACAGTCTCTCATTACAGTCTCTCATTGGCACACCATTGCAGATTGTCTACACTGTAGTCTTCCTGACATTCTATTCACTTCTTCTACTGCAATGCGTATAATCTCTTATTTAAATCCAGTGCTGAAAAAAGACTACACAATAGTTGGAAAGTCTAATCAATTAAGACATTGACCTAAAGTTTACATGCTTCTCATACTTTTTTATTCTTACGCAACCATGACAAGCACCTGCCTATATGGCATGCTTCCTGAACAGTATGGTTGAGGAAATCTGACCATAACTGATTTCAAAACATCACATTGGCAAAATAAACAGAACACACTATATCATAACACAATCCTATGCATGCCGCCATTGTGTGTTTCGCAGCATTTGAGGAATCAATTTTGAAGTAGAAGTGGTAGGGTCATTAGTTCCAGAAAATGGTTTTTAAATAGATAGACTGTCCCTGTCTATAGTTCACACAACTGTGGGAGTTTTACAAAATCTATGTATTAACCAGTTAACGGGACATTACTGTGTGTGTGTGTGTGTGTGTGTGTGTGTGTGTGTGTGTGTGTGTGTGTGTGTGTGTGTGTGTGTGTGAGAGAGAGAGAGAGAGAGAGAGAGTGAGGGGGACAGAGAGAGAGACAGAGAGAGAGAGAGAGACAGAGAGAGAGAGACAGAGAGAGAGAGAGAGAGAGAGAGAGAGAGAGAGAGAGAGAGAGAGAGAGAGCATGTGTGCATGTGACATAACGGAGCAAAAGGGGAGTATGTCTGTGACTGTGTGTCATTTTTATGAACTCAACTGACTTCTTGAAACTTTGTTCTGCACTAAACATGAAACAGGATTTTTTTTGTGATTTTTGGTGCTTTTTTGAGTTTGCTACTTTAAGTAATGTAAATGGCAGTACAACCAGCAGAGAATATTGCATATCTGTTCTAAATTAAACTTTGTGAATAAGGACAAGTAATGTAAGAATTTGGGACAACACATAGAACAAGATGCTTTTCCAAATGAGAGTTATACAATTTGAATTAAAAAAAGTGTACTAAAATTTCCAAATTGTGGAAACAGTGTTAGTAAACTTAAAGATCGTGATAATATGTCACTTAACATGAAGGCATTTTTAGGTATAGTAGGTATTTTGCATGAAATGATAAATAAATTAGTAAATCATTCTGTTATTGAATGACAATTGAAAACTCATTTGCCAACAGCAGCCGCATTTGCTGGGTTCACCCATTCAGGCCCTTACTGATTAAGCAATTAAGTAAATAAATGTGCTGCTTATCTTAAATGGAAGGATGGTATTTGCAGAGGACTCTGAAACCTAATCACTAGACATGGTCTGCAAGACTAGTATGTGTATGTGCATAGTTTGCAGACTACTGCATGGTGTAACATGATTGGAGAAATGGGGGATGTTCTTGTATAGGCATCTATGATATGTTTACCATTTAGCAAAACAAGTAGCAAAACATTTCCTCACCTGTGTGGAGACTCAGGGTCAAAGCAGGTCTTGCCAACATCAGTGACATCTGGGTCACAGCAGTCCCCGTCATCATACTCATTGTCAACAGTGTTACACTCTGGATTACACTCCCCATCCTGTCTTCTCCAGGGGTAGCATGGCCTCTTATGCAGACAGTCCCCCCCATCATGGCCAGTGAGTGGGTGGTCACACTCGGGGTCACAGTGTTTGTTCCCAATCTTGGCATTAGGGCAGTTGCCCAAGATGAAACGCTGACGCAGAGTGGAATTGTACACCACGTGCACACTGAGTTCCAGGGTGAGGTTGTACGGGCGGAAAGCCTCTACTAAAGCTTGGTGCTGCTGCTGGATCTGGGTGGCTGAAACGGTGGGATTGCTGCCGTCATTGTTACAGACATTGACCACTCGGTAGCTGATGCGCTTTTCTGTGCGAAGCTGCCAGTGCTCATTGTAGCTCAGGACAATGTCTTTGTTGTCGCAAACAGTCAGGCCGCACAGTGGGGGCAAGAAAGGCGAGGCAAGCTCGGGCTCAGGGATGGGTATGGCCAGCACAGCTGGGTAGTGTCTGTCCTTGTAGGGCACCCACCACTGCTCCGCATAGGAGAAGTCGGCCCAGGTGGCAAGCAACGGGCTCTGACGCTCTCTCTCAGTGCGCCCACTGAGCAGCATCCCCTGAGCACGAAAGTGACTCCATAGGCGCACCCCACCCAAAAGCCCCCGGAAACTGTGTCTGGAATCTGTCTGGTCTCCACCCAGTAGGAACATCCGACAGGTCCTCATGAAGGGGCTGTACAGGGCGCCGGTCTGATGGCTGCTCTCTCCTACCTTTGCCCCATCCACATACAGGACCATCTTGCTGCCGTCATAGGTGGCCATTAAGTGAGTCCAGATGTTGGGACGGTAGTGCTGGTGGCCTGTGACAGTGGTCGCTCTGGGATTGCGGTCTGTCCGCAGTGTGAAGAAATACCTGCCATCTTTCCTTCCTGCTGGCTCAGATGTCCGAATACCAACTGACCACCCTTTTTCATTCAGTGGGTGAGAACAGTTGTCAAACACTCCTAAAAAGGAAGCAAAACATCTTTCTGAAGAGGAAGGAATAAATCACCAAAACTGAAAGCCATTGAATGGCAAGCATTTTGTAATTGGAATTCAATTACCCAAAGAGTTTAGGAGTTTGAGCTATTCCCTATTAAACAAAGCCACCGATATTCCCAGCTGCTTTTCGGAAAGAGTGGTCACATCTGGCTGCCAGATGTTCTGAGGCAGGACAGAGAAAGGTCAGGGAACCCCTTCACCCTCCCCACATGAATATGTGTGCGCGTGTGCACACAAACACACACACACACACACACACACACACACACACACACACACACACACACACACACACACACACACAAATTCAGTCACAACAAATGGGCCTTCCTTCTACCATCTCTGCCTCTCCGGAAACAACAGTAGTGGGCACCATTCAATAAACTATTACAGTGGATTGGCTTTAAAATGCTCTCCCAAGGACCATGTTTGCTCAAATGAACTGGATGCTGCACAATACCAAGTCTGTATCAGAATAATAGTCATAAAGAGCTTAGAACACAGAGAATCACAAACACAGACAGTCACTGAGAATAATCATCATTATACAAGTTGACAGGAGTCTAAACCTAATAGTGATTGAAACAGATTAAAATGTTCAACAGAAAATCCAATATATGCTTTGAAGTTGTTTCAAAAGAATGGGCTGCATTTCTTTTTGGGGTGGGTTGTGCTACAGGTGTACTATGGGTTGTGTGATATCACTTTTTTACTTACAAAGATTTAGGTTTTTCAAAACTGTGAAATGTCATGCCTCTGGCTTGATTGCTTCCAGTAAACCCTTTCATCTGATTACACAAACTGCTTATCTTGGCTATGAATCTTTAACTATTCAGTATTAGTTTCTGCATCTGCAAAAAGTCATCAAAACTGTCGAAAGACTGGCGGCCGTTTAAGGCTATTCTTGTTTGAGCCAGACTATAACTAAATCAGTACATCATAGTATTGGACAAAGTAAAATTCTACTGAAAGATGAAACACATGTATGCCACAAACCACAGTGCGTGTTCTCATCACTCACAGCAAAACACCCATGAGGACACCATCAATATGCTGGCTGACTGGATGTGGTGGTTCAGTACAAAAACAAATGTAGACACATTTTTTCTTGAGCAATTGACCAGCATGACCAGGAAAAGTGTAATGTATTAATAGTGCATTCTACATGGCAATCTGAAATTTATGGAACGTCTCAGAGGCAAGAATGCAGTATCTCTCCCAGCTGCCAAAAAATGTGATATCTCGGGAGTGCATCCGTTGAAACACATGGTTTCTCGGCATCTTCACAGAGAAAACAAAGCTCCCTACCCCTTCAGAATGGCGGAACTCCACATGATGTCCTCTGCCCTGAAAACAGATTTCCAGGAGACACTTCCAGACATAATCTGTTCCGTATCTCCATACCACCACCAAGTACATTAATGCATCTACGAGCCCTCAGCACAATTGATGTTCGGGTGACACTTCATCAAATTGATTAATGGGTAGCTCAGAATAATAAAAAAGCACCCACATGTTGTACAACACACATATCGAAACTTTGATTTAATGCACAGCCTTCCGAGCCCCTCGCATGCCTTTTGCCATCACCACATGCCGCCTCTGTGGCCTGCATGTACACTCATTCCTCCCTGGCAGATTCCACCTTGGTGTCTCCCCTCCAACATCAAAGCTTTCTGGTGTCCTCACTCTGCCTGATCTCACAGACTACCGTCAAAGAGGGCAAGACTCAGCAGCATGTGAAAGCACACACGCACGCACACACAAACACAGACACACAAACACACACACATATACACACACACACACACACACACACACACAGTATTCAAACTCATTCAACATAAATCAGGGTCGTGGGCCAGACACTCACAGCAACTACCTGTCAACATGACTGCAGTGCTCCGATCACACACACCCATGAATTAAGCACCCTGAGTTGCCTAGGAGGAGGCCTGGTAAATAAGCAACACTGCTTCGAAGACACAGACAGCAGACACACTGGCCAGATGGTGACCACTTGTTCCTGTCCCCGCTTCCCCTTTCCTGGGCCACTGATCGTTCGCACCTCATTGGGTTCTGATTTGTAAACTTCTTTCATGTGGCAATTACAGTGTCCAGCCCTTGGCCTGATGACCAGCAAACCGTAACATACCAAAATGACTGTGTATCAACAACTGCCTTTAATTTTGGATAATGGCGCATAGCAGATACTTCTTCAAAACAACCTGTTTATCAATTTAGAAAGGTTTTCCCATCAGCTATCGTCTTGAAATACTATATAATAATAATAATTTTTAAAATACTGAAAATACTATTATGATAATAATAGTAACAAATAACTGTTTTTGTAATTCATTAAGTCACCACTGCATGCAAAAAAAATCAGCACACAGATTTGCTTAGTCAGTGACACTCACCTGCAATGATGGCTGGGTTATTTTGCCCTCCCTCTGGCTTGACCCAAAGTTCGATGCTAAACTTTTTGCGGGGAAGCTCAATGCCAGCTGCTGGATTGATCCTTAGCTGCTCTTTCCTTCCACCAAAGTACAGCACGGTCATCCACTCAGGTGGGATCTCCCTTATACTCCTGCCCCACATCTCACTCGCAGGGCTGGGCAGCCCTTCCTGCTCTCCAGAGTAGTCCTCACTCTCAGTAGAGTAATCGCTGGATTGGTCATTGTGCACATTGTGGGTCAAGCCCAGCTCAGGGTTGAAAACATCCAGGTCTCCAGCATGAGGTGAAACAGGACTGCGCCTCTGCCTTTGTGGTTGAGAGAGGCTGTCAATCGCATGCCGCTGCCTGCCCCTCAAAACAAATTTGTCAGGATGGTGTTGCTGGTATCTCTCTGACAACTGTGCTCTGTGAGAGTTCATGGAATTGAGGCTCCTTATGTGGGAACTCTGAGGAGAGGACGCTGACACTCTCTGTGTCTCTGTGAATGTATCCAATTTGCCTGGCTGAAATGATCCTTTCTGAATCTTTTTGACCTCCCTTCCACGGGTATCCCAAACGTTGTGTAATTCTCTCACATTCACACTGCTCCCAGGACTGCAAGCACCTGAGCAAGACTGTCCCGTACGAGTTGCCTCATGATAAATGTCTTTCAGTCGCGTGCGTCTCGCAGGTAAAGCCGATGGGGGGTAGTATTGGGCCGGTGTTCTGGCCAGCCTTCTGCGGCTGACCGAACCGCACTGTTCACTTGCAACGACAGCTTGCTGACTGTCTGCTCTCTGAGCAAGAATCTGTTTGTACTTTTTAAGTAGGTCTGATTGAGCGGATTTTAGCAGCAATGAATTAACTACAACAATAATGACAACCAGTAGTCTGACGAGCATCATTTCAATTGATATGAAGTGTTAAATATGATAACAACTTAAGTTATGAGTTCGGGTTCTCGGAAATATGAGAGAGAGAGAGAGAGAGAGAGAGAGAGAGAGAGAGAGAGAGAGAGAGCAGCACAGTTAAGCAGCCCAATTGAGCGGATGTCTCACGCGCGTGCAGGTTATTTTAGTCGATACTGGCCTATTATTAGTCCTAATAGGTAATAGAAAGATCATCAATAAAAGAAAAACACCAAAAAGTAATTTGGGTTTTAAGCCAATGATGTTAATGTCATACGTTTGAAGAGATTTAGTTCCGTAAATCTATTTTGACACATGGGAATAAAGCAGCTTTGAGCGCCTGTCTTGCCAATTCAGCCGACAGTTGGCAAATTAGAAAGTCAGTGCAATATAAGGGAAAAAATCTCAGTGACCCACTCTTGTTTCCAATCCAGTATATACTTACTAACTTTGGGGACATGAAGTGTGATCTATAGTATTTATTTAAGACGTTTGCTTCTCTTTAGACTATAGCACTTTCGCGTGTATGTCCCTGCAAAGAGAGAACAGTCGAACAGAGATGTGTTCCCACAACTAGCGCCTCATCATTGTGCTATCCATTCCTGCATTATTTGCGCCGCAAACCGCAAACCCAAACTGTAACCTGTTCCAACAGTCCATGGCTGTTCTAAGAACTTAAAGGTTGTGCGTTTGGCAAATTGTGTAAATCCAGCACAGGGACGTTATCTCATTCACTGCACGATACGCAAGTATTTGTTATAATTGAGTATGTGTCTTGGCATTATCCATTTTACTGTTAGATCCCATTCTCTGATTTAGGCTACCTCCTATTGATGAATAAGCGGTAATGGTATTCGGACGTCTCGAAACTGTATTATTGAAGGTCTTGCTACCTCCGTCAAGCGCACTTTGCCTCCGTCCAGCTAATAAGTATGAAACCGCCCTGATGTGCCCACCTATGAAAGTCTACGATCTGCTTGTGTGTTAAGGCTATATTATTATATTGTTATCAAGCAAATAAGAAGACAAACTTAGGTTGATAATTAATCTATAATCTGTTAAAAGAAGACGTGTTCTATCAGCATCAAGTATCTACTGCCAAATATCACAGCATTTCTGGTACAACTAGGGATCTGATCTTAATATTAGAGGTAGCCTTCCTAACAACACTGACAAACGAATAATAATTCTACGTAAGACAGGTAGCATCCCAAATAAAGAGCTGTTTCCATGAGAAAGTGTTTTTTTTTTTCAAATCACCTTCAAGTGTGCGTAAACTCCTCTTGCAAGTCCATGTCTCTGAACTCCCATTCTTTGCTACGCTGTTATGCTGCAAGTCCGACTGCGCTTTAGCTTTTTTGAAGATCAAACTAACGCGCTAACCGTTTTATCTGTTTCCTCTCCACTGACATCACAAACCCTGCCCCTGCTCAGACATTTGTGAGGAAACCTTGCTCCCCTCCTGTAGCCTGCCAACGTCCTATGCGCGACCTTTAAACAGATTGCCATTTCCCCAGACTAATCGCATAGACAACTACTGCTTCAGCCTACCTACCACAACGCAAGGAAGTTGAGACACCAGTAGCTGCATCTGTAAGGCATCTGAAAAAAGTAAAGTTCTTCATCTGGAGCTCAGTGTCAGCGCTTGAAAAGATCTAGGTGCGTAAAGAGCTATAGGTAAGGATGCATTTTCAATATCCGAATCATCCAGGAGGGTTGACCCAAGAAACCAACTTTTGTCTTGCAATGTTGTGTCTTGCAGACCTGTTAAAAACACTGAGCCAAGGTTCAGTGACATGCAACAAGCCATCTCGAGAGCACAAAGCAGAGTTGTGAAAGCAATGTAAACTGCATCAGTATTGTAAGTCTGAATAAATACAGTGCACACTGATATGATAACAAATTGTATCTTCCAATGACAGGCCCAAAGCGATTTAAAAATATAACTACTCAAATGTAAAATTATATAACCACTGTTCATGCAAATAGGTATGATTAAAAACAAAATGACCTAAACTTTCAACAATTAAAGAGTTGAAACTGGGATTAAGCATTTAATGAGAGACCCAAGAGCTGACATTATTATTATTATTATTATTATTATTATTATTATTATTATTATTCCCTTAGACCAAATAAATTACTTTATAATGACATACAGTGGGATGATTTACACTGACCGCAGAATTTCAATTAGTGTTAGGAGATCATACTGCAATAGCCTCCTCCTCCTCTTCCTCCTTTTTCTACTACTACTACTACTACTACTACTAATAATAATAATAATAATAATAATAATAATAATAGTAATAATAATAACAACAACAACAATAATAATAATAATAATAATAATAATAATAATAATAATAATAATAATAATAATAATAATAATAATAATACAATTTATAACTGTTTTTAGACAATGTATATTTGTATTTATGTTATATTTTTGTTTTATAGTTTGTTCCTCTTGAGGTTCTCATCCACAAGATATTGCCAAGAAAGATTTAAATGTGAAATGCAGCTTCAGGTACTTGCCATTTTTATTTGTTGAAATTCAGTGGCTTATTAAAAAGTAATACAAATCAAATTAAGAGTAAGTTTAAGGTCATTTTGTTTAAAACCATTGTACTTTGTGTCAGCAATGTGATCCAGTTACTTGTGTCCATATTCTCTGCACAATCTCATGTATCCAGTCTGTCATTAAAACAGAAAACTTGGATTCAGACATCCATTTTGTAGCTATGGTGTTCATTAAGGTGTTCATTTTAAAAGGATGCAGTACACAAGACCTTCAGACCCAGATTCTTAGGATGTGGCAAGAGGAGCAGAGGCTCAGTCCTTGTTGCAATGAATATGTGGTCAGGGAATCTCTCTGTAAACAAACTACTTTACCCATGACCCAAGCATCCTCAATTAGTCAAAAATTAATAATAAGTGATTACTTGCCACAATAGTTATGATTAAACATGTTATAACATACAGGATTCACAATGATATTATGAAGAAAATCTGTTGCCACAGTCTGTTTATCTAACTGCATACCAGTGTCAACAGTGCTGTCTATTTTGTCTGTAGAAAATATTTTTTTCTCTTTGCCTGAGCAGCTTTTTACCATATATTCTAAAGCCTATCAGTGCCCCAGCAACCAAAAATATCTTATGTTGATTTTGCAATCCAAAGATGTAGACAGTCAATTGTGCCACACGGGAACTCAAGTGCAAGGCACAGGCCCCTCCCCTGTTGTCCAAAGTGAATAATAGCTCCGTAACAGCATTGAACTGTGCAGGTGCATACACTAATAACTGGACTTAAGGAGGATTTTTTCACATTGTAAACAATATATCACACCATGATATACTTGTAGCACTAAGGTGTCTTTGTTGTTTTTTTACATAGCTGAATAATTTAAAATGTACATTTTAACCCCTGCTATTTTTATCTGGCTCAATTTACAAACAACCCAGACCAGACCCACTTGCAGTTGTGGCAGGGGCCCCTTTAGGGGTAGAAAGGGTCCTAACAGTGGGAGGCAAGAATTCCGCAACCAGCCTGAGGATCTGCCTGCAAAACATTCAGCTTTTTGTAGGAAAGTGCTTTGAGATCCAGCTGCAACTGTGCGAAAAACTGAATGGTTGCTCCTGGGCCTCACCCCCCACTGCAAAGGACCCCTTAGAGATTATCCTTCGTTTGAGCCTGCCCAACCCCTACCCATTTCTGACTGACCAGGAAGCGCAATGGGGAAAATTTAACTTGATGTGCTGGACAAAAAAAACCTTGGAGAGAGGGAGCAAGCGAGAGAGAGAGAGAGAGAGAGAGAGAAAGAGAGAGAGAGAGAGAGAGAGAGAGAGAGAGAGAGAGAGAGAAAGAGAGAGTGATCCATACCTTTTAAATGTGAAAGGAGTGTTCATTTGTTTTTTTGCCCTTGTTCATGTACCACAATGTTCAGTATACATCAATATACATAGAACAACATCATGATTACCTTGATAAAAAAACAGCAGGTGAGTGTTCCTAATGTAACACAGATAATTTGGATGTAAAGACAATATGATGTATAGAAAAAGTGGGTTAAGTGACTCAGTTCTTTTTTGTATTAATCTCACCTTTCTCTCCAGTCTCATGTAATCAGTTTATGGAAAAAAGTTATTATTGGGCAGAAGAGAAAGCCTATATTATGGCTTGCAACAAAGCACATACCATTACCTTTATGAAGTTCATATGACTACTTCCTTCAGACGGAATATGAGGACTTTACATTTGTGTTACTGATGACACAACTTATAGCTGCCATAGCAATACCCATACCAATAACAATTACCCATCACAAATGAATTTGGGGCAAGAAAATGGTACATAATCCTGCAATCTTGCCACCACCTGTTTCCATAGATTGGGATAATAATAATAATAATAATAATAATAATAATAATAATAATAATAATAATAATAATAATAATAATAGCTATTATTATTGTTATTATTATCATTATTATTGTTATTATTATTATTGTGAGATTGGACAATGTTCATGAGACCAAGTATGGTTACTAACGCTCTGATATCTTAAGTACAATAAGCCACACTGAAGTTGTTTGTTAAGTTAACTTTTAGACATAGGCTAAATAATTCAAAAGATTATATCATTTGACTATTTGGTGTGTTTTTAGCAATGAAAATGTATAACACGTTCTTGTTAAAAACTTACCTTAAAGATAATTAAAGCTAGGCTATATTCTGACAAATCTGAAAAAAAAACAAAAAAAACAATAAAGGGCACATGGTAGGCTATGCAAATACTGGAATGATTGAGAATTCATTCATTGACCTCACAAGAAGAGCCCATTTTCAGTTGCTTATTCTCTGGCCAAATTCTTATCCAAGATATTATGTTATTTTATAGTGCAAAAAATATATTAGGACAGCTGAATAAGGACATGGCATGTTTTCTGAAGGTGCAGGGAAGAAAAGAGAGGGAGAAATGCTCCAATATCCTAACAGCACCTCGAATTACTATTACAATTACTGCATTTTAAAATGTATATAAACAGTTTTTTCTGCTTTATTTAAAGTAGCCAATACTCAGAAGGAAACAAGTTGCATACCTAAGTGTTTACGTTGAAGGCAACAAAAATGGGCTGCAATGGTGTATCAATGGAGGCATTTGAAAGAAAGAAAGAAAGAAAGAAAGAAAGAAAGAAAGAAAGAAAGAAAGAAAGAAAGAAAGAAAGAAAGAAAGAAAGAAAGAAAAGGAAGGAAATAAAAAAGAAAGAGTGATGTGTAGCTATTTTTATTGATTTATTAGCCTACATTATGTAAGTAATCATTAAATAGGATGCAATTCCCCCTGGAGTGAAGTGAACTGTAACTAAATTGTACCTTCATGTATACTAGTCTATATAATTGTCTATGCTACATTCCTCACGCTTTGATGCAGCCCACCATGCACGACCAACTTCACAGCCCTATCAGGAACGAGTTACCTTTCAAAAACACTGTGTAAGTTTAAACACTCCGTTACACCAGATGGCAGCAAATTGCATTTGTGAAACAACAACCCTCCGAGAATATGTAGAGGAAGTTATCGCATGCTACTGGGCAACTGATGGTAATATATTTTAGCGTAGCTAGGTAGCTAACAGGCGAACTTGTGCTGTGGGATTTTGTCAACAGAACAGCACATCGGTGAATGTTCTCACGATTTAACCGGCGGTGGCAGAATGTTACATTCTTCGAAGTACTACACCACTTCACTAAACAACTAGCTAAGCAGTTGCCATTCAGGATACATCGGGTTTAAATCTCTTAACGAGTTATTTAATCCGAACGTCAGCTAGCCTGTTATCTCGGGGATCACTGTCTGGATGCTTTAAAGAATAGAGCAACGCTAGCCTTAGCCTTTCAGCGGACTTGAGCAGCGGCTTTGAATAATGTCAAGTAGCCGACAGCCTCACACGGGTGGGGGGTCGGGCTCAGGCCCTGGGACAAGCAGCAGTGCCAGCACTGGTAGTACGAGTAATGCAACAAACGGGAACAATTCTGGAAATGGAGTGTCCTCACGAACTATGGGAGCAGGAGGCGAAGGACTGACCGTACCTTCACTTGCGGTTCCGTCTCCAAGAGGCAATTTACCACTTAGTGGCAAACCTAGCTCTTCCTCTGGGGGAAGCGGCTTTAAAAGACGACGTTCAGAAACTTACTTGTGTAATGGCCTTGTAAATTCTTATGAAGACATGAGCAATGACTTTGTGTGGTGAGTTATTTGTTGAGTAATTTTACAAACCTGTGAAAAGTTATCCAAACTACTGCTATCCAGGCTACTAGCTATGTAGCCTCTGTTGGGTGGCAATCGAGCAGCTAACGTCAGAGCTGTCTGAAATTCCGTTAGCAAACCTGATGATCAGGGGTTGAAAAGACCGTATGCATAATATAATTCTCGTTCAAATATATCCACAGTGTTACTCTATAATATCACTGAGTCAAACTATGTATTTAACATAGAAGATACACTTGAGGGAAATTAATATTTAAGCTAACAAGCTGTCTATACCATAGCGACGCAGTTACTCATATCTACACAGCAGTTCAGAATAACAGCTATCCAGTAACTAGTGATTTACTTGTATATTTGCCCTATGAGTTCCCATAAAGACAGGAGGAATAAATTTGCGTTACAAATTATTTATTGATTAATATCACGAAGCTGTTGAAAGTTATCCAAACTACTGTACCAGGCGGCTAGCTATATAGCCACTGTTAGGTGGCAACCAGGTGGCTAACGTCAACTCAGCCTGAAATCCCGTTAGCTAACCTGATGATCAGGTGTTGAAAAGATAATGTGCAGAATATAGGCGTCGTGAAGTCATATTTACTATTTAGGTCTATAATATTGCATAGCCAACTTGAATATTTAACATGTTAGATGCGCCTGAAGAAAACTAATGTTCAAGCTATCATGCTATCTATACCATAGCGACATAGCTAGGCATCATATCTACACGGCAGCACAAAATAATAGCTATCAATACTAACGTTATGATAATTTTATAGACTTGGTTATAAAAGTGTGCATCTATAAATCGAACATTTTTTAACGTTTCCCATTTCGTATGCATGTAAAAGACAGCTCTGATATTGGTCTTTGCTAATCAGCTAGCTATAGCCGTGCAGCTAACTTAGTCATTTCAGTGTTTGTGATAGTACGTGAAGCAAAGCTGCTCTAAACAAATAAGTTAAGATTTTTGATCACAGATTCCTCAACAAGGAGGATTTGCATGTTTTTTGATATACAGTAATGCAACTTTTCAGCGTAAGTAACGACAATGTGTCTGTGTTGCTTTGCAAGTCCCATCTGTTTTGAGATGATAGAGGAAGCACATATGACAAAGTGTGGTCACAGTTTCTGGTAAGTATCCGATGTTGTCACCCACTGTTATTTTTCTACGCTTTGATATTCCTTAGAAACTTAATAATTACCTTTTTAGACGTGTTAACGTAAACTGCTTTTGTAAGCATAATAATTTTGGACACTTCTGAAAGTAGCAGTGCTGGGTTTAATTCTTACATTATCATTGTTTTTTTTTTTAATTATTATTATTTTCCACACTCATGTAGTTACAAGTGTATCCGTCAGAGCTTGGAGGACAGCAACAGATGCCCAAAATGCAACTACATAATCGATAATGTGGATCAACTCTTCCCAAACTTCCTTGGTATGTCTGAATTCACCTTTTGCCCCTCTCTCCCACCACACCACGTCTACAATGCAGTGCATAGTTGCTCACTTTAGCAGTAGTACTTATTTTATCCATAACCTTGGGTTTTGTACTGCGAACTATATTTGCTTGCAATACAGTTTCTCTACAAAAAGGCCAAAAGTCAGTAGCTTACATTACCTGAAGCTGTCTTTAAAAAGTCTTTACAAGTCGAATGTAGCACCACTCACCCTCGGTTGATAACATTAGGCAATCCACTTGTACTGACTTGTGATATCATGCAGCACCTGAGGATAGTCCTGGAAATAGGTGGTATTGATAGAAGCTACTAAGGGGACTAATTTCACATCTTGTGTGATATTTCTGCACCTGCTGTGCCCATGGTACAGTAGAAGTAAAGGACTTTAATTATTATGCTGTAATAAAGTATAGTTCCAAACCATATTTGCCTATAATGCCAGGTTGTATTTGCCATTTTTGGTACATGTTGTAACAACACAAGAGTGAACTTAAAATAGAACAAACCTCAGAGTTTTTTGGTCTCTTTTGGGAGTGATGCTAACGATTTAATTAGATTTAACAGACTAGGCTAATGCATAGCTAAACTAAAATAGTCATATTGAGACACGGTCTGCATTGAAACGAGAAAGGTAATGTTCAACTTGGTTAACTTTAGGGGAGATGGCAAGTGAGTCAGTTTCCCAAATGTAGTTGTGTGTTCCTTTAAAACTGATGTAAGTTTTTCCCTATTGCTCCTCTCTACATTTCAATTGTATTACACAGAAATGGGAAACAGTTTGCTGCTTTTTGTGGGTGTGGCTCTGCTCTAACACTAAATGCAGTGATGAACGCAGTTTTCGTTGAAAACTTGCACATACACAGTGTGCAAAATTCTCTTAATTGCGTATGAGTTGTTTACTGTAGCTGACCGCAGAAGAATACAGTTCATATATTCGAAAAGCAAGATGTAGCATCAGATAATGAGCAAATTACAGATTTCTGTCATCTGAAATCTGAGTATGAGTTGTTTAGTCTTAGCTTGGTCAACATGTGTGACATTGAGGAGTTAAAATGTATTGTGTTAGCCTGATGCATCAGACGCTTACACATCGTTTCACTTTGAAACCTATCCATTGGCATACGTTCGCTCCATGGTAGGCGGACGCTTTCTGCTTCAACCAGTTGCTACTGCTTGGTCGTGACGTATGTTATGCACCGGGATGCAGCTAGTGATATCTGGGTATTAGCGGCATTCCAGGGAAATAGCTATTATAACCAATGACATTTAAAATCTCTTTTGCACGGTCCAGCCTGAAAACAGGTAGGGTACTATTTATGTCAAATTAAATATAGGCTATATTGTCAATGGTGCAACACTGCAACTATCAGTTCTTGGCTGAATCCAGTATATGCCTCTTGTGACGTGTACAGATGAGTGGAGGAGTTAATCAAGCTACCTCTGTAGTCATTTAACAAATCTGCGAACAGAGATTTGTCTTTCACATTTACCTGTCTAGACCACTGGCTCACAGGCTTATTTTGTGTTTCTTCATAGTTCAGAGTAGGCTCTGCAGATGTTCCAGGGGAACAGGAACACGAAATGGGGCTGAATGTGCAACAGTGATAGCCTGGCTCAACACTAATGGCTTCCTGTTTAAAATGAGCATAAAGAGATTTTCTCAGACATTCGTGTTTGACAGTTGAAAGTAGCTTCTTCACTTGTTTGTCAACGTTAAAGTACTGTGCAGTGTTGTAAGGACTGGCATGTGATTGCTGACAATGTCTCCCAGCATGGCCCACCTGTTGGACTATAGTTTCTAGAGACACCATACATCACAATTTGAGGAACACTGTGGCCACAACGACCCCACAGTTCCCTTACTACAGTTATACTACTACTATACTATAATACCACTGACATTAGCCTAACGCCCAAAATGCATGGAAGTGGAATGTACCACTCTCTCTCTGCTTGCTCCGCTTTAAGTGGGCATGTACCAAACGTCAGTTGAAGTGACATTAACAGCACTGTTTGAAATTTCTCATTACCTGCCGCCTTTCAACTGAAAAGAACATTACCACGTGGCACTGTTGCATTACCCACCTGTTCATGCAGTCTTTATAAAAATCTGCATTAGACCCATACAATGTGTTCATGCCTGTTTAATCTTTATAATGGTCTGCATTGTGGTGCACATCAACGAATGATTTGGCAGCAGTTATGTTCACTGCTTTACCTTTAATAACCTTATGAACAGAAAGGGCAATATTATGATTGTATGCCTAAGCTTTTTAACTTTTAAACACATTTAAACACAATATTATAATTGTATATCTCAGATTTTTAACATTTAAACACAATCTGGATGTGATCCTGTGGTCCAAGCTTTAAACTTTGGTTATCTGTAAAAGGTAATATGGAGAATAGAATTCCTGTGAGAAAATGCCTGGTGTATTTGAAAAGTGTTTTAATTTGCAGACAACAGGGACGGAATGATGCGAGTATTTGTACAAAAGTGTCATGGTACGGATTGACCAAAGTTCAAGGTGTAAGTTTATTCAGGATACCTCAAAGCTGAGTTATTCTTTTGCAGTGAATCATGATGTTGCCTTACACCATCAGAAAACCTTTTTATTTACACATCTCGTATGTCAGACCATGCCTTTGTAAATACCGTTTCGGTGGTGTGCTGGTCTATCTATGGCCATGTTAAAATATTAGTGGAATTAGTTAGCCTTTTCCTGCACACATTGTAATGAGAAATATACATGGTAAGTTATATCCAAAGATCACTTTTCAGATTATTTGTGAAAAATAATGAATGAAGTGGGTGCTAAGGGATAAGTAGATAAGTGTGTGCGGCAAGTCCTGGGGTAGTGAGGGGGGGGCAGGTGACACATGAAATCCAAAAGCCTGATGGTGATGGGACAGAAACTGTTCTTAAGTGTTGTGCGGGTGTGCAAAGTTGTGCGGATAGCAGCAAAGCAAAGAGCCTGTGAACCAGATGCGTATGGTCCTTGAGCATGTGTTTTGCTCTGCCCGCGCACCTTGTGTGGTGTATCTGCTGTAGTGTAGGGAGTTGGGTACGAAGGATCCGCTGGGCAATTTTGATGATACGTTGTACGGCCTTCTTATTATCAGAGGAGAAACTGGAGTACCAAGCTGTAGTGCAGTATGTGTACTATGGTTCTCTGTAGCTCTTAAGGTGATTATACAGGAGAAAACTTTTTGATCAATGTTGCCTGGCAACAATATGATGATGGCCTTCTAATGTTCTAATTCGATAAGTGCGCTGCTGATGGTTAGCCTTGTAAATGATCACCTTTAGTCATGTGTCTTTTGTTTTTGTAAAAGTGGCAGAGTCTAACATAATTAGCATAGGCATTTTGCTGATCTGCTGCGTCTGTGTGCTCACCTGTACCACCCTTCCACACTCCCTGCAAGACTGATTTTGTTGAGGCTGATCGACCCATAAAACAGATGTGCGTGTAGGCAAACAGTCAGACAATTCAAAGTTGTAAAAGGGACTCAAGTATAGTTGGTAAACTAGCCAATTGTACTTCTTCATTTTATTCTGACGGTCTGGCTGTGGTTTCATTGACATGGTTGTCTCAGGCAAGCATTAGTGATTGGGTAAAGACAAATCCAATTGTTTTAAACTTCTGCAGAGTCTACATCTACAGGAAGAAATTGTTCGCTGATTGTTCAGGCAAGATGGTGCCAGGAGACAACCATGTCACTGAAACCACAGTCACAGTCTTTACAAAATGATATATGAGCAGCTGATTTACCAGGCTAGCTCAAGTAGGCAGTGGTTATATTTGATGAGCTGGTCTACTTGTTGCAGAGAAAAAAAAAGCTCTGTATTGATTTGTACACAATGATCAGAAAAACCAAGCTGAACTAAGTTCTCTGGCAGTTAAGATGAAGGTAATAAAGGATATTGTTTCATCAGCTACATAAAACATGATAAAGCATTCCACTGTGAAGCATTGTTATCTACAGACATCCCAAATTGTCCAGACTTCTAGTCAGTTCTGACCAGAACATAGGACATAGGAGGGTTATAGGACATGCACATTCAACCTCATGTATGCTCTGATCTACGGGTATAAATGCCAAAATTTTCAACTGTAAGTTAGCTAATTCCCCTTGTCTTCCTTGGGCAACCATGACTGGGTAGTGCCCTCCTTGCTAAGGGAAAAAAATCTAAAACTGACTGCCTATACTGGTCATAGAAGTTTTGTGGACAACTCGGATTACCTGAGAACTGTTAGACCAATGTAAGTGCACACAGTTGTAGGTGTTGTAATGTGTATGTCTGTCTTGGACTTATGTTTGTTATGCTTTTGTGTAGTTAATGAGCTCATTCTGAAGCAGAAGCAGAGGTCTGAGGAGAAGCAACTGAAGAGAGATCATCCTGTAAGCACGGCACCTCCTGCAGTAATACTGTGATTAGTTGATGGCCATTTTATTCTCTCACACATGTAAGATAACACATTTGCTTTCTCTGTAGAATGGCCATATGTGGCCCTTTTCTTACGATGTTCTGGGCACAGATCAAGAGAATATGGATTTGGCGAATGTCAACTACATGCTAGAAATGTTTCAGCAGAAGAAGCAGCAACTGGAAGCGGTAAGCGGTGTCTCACATTTTCAGGGCTTAGGAAAGGTGTAGAATGGGGTCATCCTTTCAAGATTGCACTCTTAATTCATTGACTCCTTTACTGTCTGTTAGCAATCAGAAGCAGCTCATCGCCAAATTTTGATGGAATTTCTTCAGGAAGCAAGAAGAAATAAGAGAGAGGTGGCAGTTCTTCTTTAATCTGTATTTTCACTTGGATATGTTAAGTTCTATATGTTTGAGCTTTTTCGCCATATTAAACTAGGAATTTTGTTGTGATATCTTGGTTTTCAGCAACTAGACCAGTTACAGAAGGAGGTAAACTTTTTGGATGAAGACATCAAACGAGTTGAGGTAAGACTTCACATGAATGTAAGACACAGGTCTGACATTATAGCAAAGGAGGGTTTAAAAGTTGAGTCCCTGGCACTCCACAAGCTGCCCATTCAGTCTAGTAGAGTTCCTTTTCCAGTTATGGTTCTAATGGTTGGGCTTTCTTATGTATGGTATTTTACTTTTCCACTTTTTGGACATGTATCTGCTTATGTGTGTGATTGTGATTTATATTGTAGATATGCCTTGTTTTGATGTGGAGGTTAGTGTGTAAAAAATATCCACCTAATGGAGAGAAGTTTAATCATCTATGCATTGTTATAAGTAAATGTGTGTAGTAATCTGCTTTACCTCTATAATGCTGGGATTTAATTAGTGTGGCACAGATTATGGTTCATTTGCACACATGCAGCCCCACCTTTGGCATTTTTCATAAACTGGAAGTATACTTGTGGCATATGACCTCTTGTTGATATGCGTTGGCTACTGTAGGAAGCTGTACTGTACTGTAGGAAATGCACACTTAAAGCAATACTAAGTAGTTTTCGTCCTCAGTCGGCCTACAGGTAGGAAGAGGAAGTCTTTTAAGAAGAACTACAGAGAGAGCGTCCGCTTCTCCAAACTTACTTATTGCAGTTGTAGTCCATGGAGAGCGGCAAAGTGAATTCAGAAGTGTCTTTCACCCTGTTACAAGTTGATGAATGACTGAAATGATTTCGGAAACATTATTTTAAGATTGACAAAATTATTTGGTGTTGCTTTAAAGCAGCACTGTGCAAGTTTTTTGGGTTAATTAATCATCTTCATAAGTTGGTAGATGCTTAAATGAGTTGGTGAATAAAGGCTGTCTGTGAACAGAATACCATGCTTGCAATATCTAGGTTTCCGTCTTAGCACCCTCAGACTCATAAAGTCTCAAATATCGTGAGGAACAGGAATTCTGAAGAAATTTTGACTTCACTTACCTCAGTGGACATGACTACTTTCATGTTTGCCAGTTACTCTAATCAGTTGAGTTGAAAACACATTCACAGGGTGAGGGAAGTGAAACAGTCTATTTTTATGAGTGTGTCCTTTTACTTGCAGACACTAGGGGGAGCTCCATTGAGAAAAAGCACTCAAAGTTGCATAGTATCTCTATAAATGCAAGGAACGTTTGTCACTTTGTGTATCTTTCCATTCCACGCACAACTCTTAAACCATTCGTTCTGCTGAGCTCAAATTTGGTAGGTGTCTTGCTACTGTCACGCATGAGTGCAGTGCCAAGTTTCATGTTGTTAGGGCAAAAAATGCCAAATATATCACTAAAACAACCTTCAGTTGCCTTTTGGTGGATGCAGTGCGTCGCTCTGGGCAACGTACCCACTCCCCGTCTTACATGACACTGCTGCATTAACAGGCTCTGTACTAGTCTTTTTAAAAAGAGAGGAGAGGATAAGACTACGATTTATTTGGTTGCAATATACCACATCACCACTAGATGGGAGAAAAGGCCACAATAAATTGGGGAACTTTTGACAGTTTGGAAACAAAAGCAAATCATCTTGGGCATTGTGATAATCATGCACTTGAACTTAAACATTTGTCAGTGGTTAAAGTTGCTTTACAGAGTACACACCTTTAGGACTTCTATGATTTTTGACACAGATTTTTTGGTCAAATATATATTTTGTATTTGTACACTTTGTGTATTTATTTGTGTGTGTTTATTGATTTGTGTGTGAGTGGTGATTAAGTTTTATTTATGAAAGGGTCACCAGAATATCTTGTTTCAGGGAGTTGATTACTTTTGATTTAAGCTGCACACATGATAATAAAAACTCAAACACCAACAGTGGATTGATTTCCCACAAACCTGTTTATGAGCATTAAGGTAGATTGATCTTATTGATGCAATGTCACCACCATCCCATATTTTCCATCTGTTGTGAATCTTTGCAGGAAATGGGTTCACCACATTCACCAGCAAATGAAATGACCTCCACCAACGTAGACAATACGGTCAATCCGTTTGTAGCTCATCCTCTTGCATCCAGGTGAGAAGCACCAAAATGCTGAATTTTCATTGTTTTACATTGGATTGTATTCAACAGTAAATGCTCAGTATGGCTTTTGAAATGTAAAGTCATTGTGTGATTTTCTTTTCTTCATAGTAGTGTTATAGATGCCACAGAGCATAGTCAGCCTCCATTTGGCAGAAGCTCTCAGGTAATGACATGCTTTTGTGCTTATTCTGAGCTCATTGAGAAATGATAAAAGGGTCTCATAAGTAAAAATGGATGTCACATTGTCCAAGCTATGTTTTGTAGTCAGTATCTGTGATTTGGCGGCATACTTTTTATGTGAAAATGGAAGTGAAATGTTATGTTTTACAGGGGAAACGGCAAACCTGGTATAACACCACATTGGCATCACGACGTAAAAGACTTACTGCTCACTTCGAAGACCTGGAGCAATATTACTTCAACAACAGGATGTCTCAAATAGGTATTTTTGTTTCAAATAACTAAACTGATGACTAAACCAAAATATTTAATTTCTTGCATGTTTGTTGATTTCCAAAACTACTGTTGACAATACCATGTGCCCTATTATCTTGTTTTTGTGAAGATGACAGTAGAAGTGCTGATCAGTTGGACAATTTTATGGAGCTTCTTTCGAAATTCACACGGTACAGTGCTATCCGGGCCCTGGCCACCCTCTACTATTCAAGCGACCTCTACAACGGCTCCAGTATTGTCTCCAGGTACTGTTTGAAGAACATGTCTGGTGCCTCTGCAGTGTTAATTAGCTATGATATCACCTTGTGGGTGTCCTCTTACTGATTACTCAAGGGATTCTTTTAGCAGGACCTGCAATGTGAAGTGAAATAGCTTTTGCTTGCGCGTCACAAAATGATTTGCCAAACTTACTCTTTTTTGGCAGTGAAGATGTTTTGTAGTCATCTGTCAAAATGACAGTTATTTCTAAGTAACTTGAACCCTTGATTTCACACAATGAGGACTTTTCGTGTGTCTGCTGTTACTATCAGCAGCTCCCTTCTTCAAAATATGGCTAACATTCAACACCAGTTATAGCCACTAGATGGCGTTCTTGTGTAATGAAAGGTGGTTCATGTGCAGGAATATATTCATGCCTGGATCCAGTGTGGTATCTCTCGCTGGGTTTCTCTGAAAATAAATCTTAAGACTATGTTTTAAGAAATACAGCAGTTTGCTTTATTTATCAGTTGTCTCGGTGGCGGATACAGAAATAGTGTGTGAACAACAGGATACATGCAACAGAGACCCTTGAAGTTGTGCATGCATAATCTCTTTGCCAGTATGTGATGACACTGTGAAAAATGCTGATGTTTTAACATGATAAAGACAAGTCACTGTCAGTTGAAGCTGGCCTGTCTTAAGGTGTGTTTGTGAGTGGGAGCTGTGGAAACAGAAGCTGGCACTGATGGGGTTGTGTCGGCTGTGAAATGTTGCTCTGGCTTCGGCTTTGACTGTTTCACTTTTCCCCTTGCCTCTCTCTCTTCTCTCCTCCTATTGTAGCATTGAATTTGACCGTGACTGTGATTACTTCGCCATTGCTGGTGTCACCAAAAAAATTAAGGTGTACGAATACAGCACTGTGATCCAGGATGTCGTGGACATTCATTATCCTGTCAATGAGATGACGTGCAACTCCAAAATTAGGTTCGCCTCCTGAATTTCACATTCTGATATTATCACTGTGGCTTACTGTGCATGTACATGTGTACATCCATTCCTTGCTCCATGACTGTCCTATCCTTCTGCTCTGTTGCAGCTGTATCAGCTGGAGTAGTTACCACAAGAATCTGTTGGCAAGCAGCGACTACGAGGGGACAGTCATTCTCTGGGATGGCTTCACTGGTCAAAGGTCAAAGGTGTACCAGGTACAGACCCGCTGTAGGCAAGAGGAAGGACCTCACAAAGATGACTTATTTATTGAGTGGGAGTTTGCTGGGCGACTTTTTATAATCCATAATGCAGTCTTTTTTCCTCCTGTGCCTGTTGTGAATAATGAGTCTGGCCAACATGGGCTCCCCTCTGAGCTCTCACTCTGTTCCCACTCTCTCCTCTGTTACTTACATCTTAGACCCATCTTTAATAGGACAATTCCTTATTTTTAGACTTCTTCACAGTGTGAGGTTGTTTATATTGTTGTATATTAGGATGCATAATGTTGGTAGATGTATGGTTGCAACATGTTTACTTTTTATTTGTATTTTTTTTCTTTTGCTCTCAGACTGAAGATTTTTTTTCTCTCTCTAATGTTTGGTCCATGCTGTGAGCCCGTGGTCCCTTCATGAATTGAAATGCACACAAGGGAATCTTCTTTGCCTGGAGAGCCATTGTTGTGGCCTTCAGATTGTGTTTCCTCTCTACGTGTCTGTGCATTATATTTAAACCCCTGAGATTGCCTGGGCCCTTCAGATGTCTGTGTGTTGTGTCTAAACTCATTTGCCATGGTTCCCCCAGGAGCATGAGAAGAGGTGTTGGAGTGTGGATTTCAATCTGATGGACCCGAAACTCCTGGCTTCCGGCTCAGATGATGCAAAAGGTGGGAGGAAGATAATTTTCCACTCGGTCTCAACAACACAAGGCTTCATTTACTGGTGCTGGGGTGGGAGTTGGGTGGGGAAGGTGGGGAGCGCTTGCAGATTTCTCCTGCCTAAGGCAATATTTCAGGATTTCACAGCCTCAGAACTGGTATTGTTACCCTCCTCGTCTTCAGTGCAGACAGCCACTGACTACGATTTCAACCTCACGGTGTGTTATAAGGATAAAAAAAACTTGAAAAGGAAACTGGAGAGAAAAGGCTCCAGTCATGGCTCACTGTAATCAAACCTAATTTTGCTGTGATATGAACCGTTTGTAGTTTGAGAGCTGCATTTTGTATCTTCTGCAAGTATTAAGAACAGTTTCTCTTGCATTTGATGAAGTCAAACACGTTGACTAGTATTAAACTGTTACTAGCTGATTCCTGCCTGCTTAAAAGGTTTGTTGAAATTAATTATTAGCAACATGTCAAGTGTGTTCTCCTTTAAATTGTTTTTTTTAATTATTATTATTTCATGACAAGTTAACGTAGGATAATAGTGAAAAGAAAAAAGTTCACAACACTGCTATGAATGAATGAGTTTTTTTCTACCTCTGCTCTTTTAGTGAAGTTATGGTCAACCAACCTTGACAACTCTGTGGCAAGCATCGAGGCCAAAGCAAATGTCTGCTGTGTTAAGTTCAGTCCTACATCTAGGTATCATCTTGCCTTTGGCTGTGCAGGTACTTATCACTATCTCAATAAAATCCCACCCTCACCAATCTCAATTGATGTTTACAGAACTGCTTTAAAAAGGCTTCATATATGCCAACATGCTCATGATCTTTCAGATCACTGTGTCCACTACTACGATCTTCGGAACATTAAGCAGCCAATAATGGTCTTCAGGGGACACAGGAAAGCTGTTTCATATGCAAAATTTGTCAACGGGGAGGAAATTGTATCTGCGTAAGTCACACAGGCTTAAGCGTTGTATAGCATCAAACCTATTTATCTGTATTCCTCATTTCACAAAGGCTCTCTTTCTGTCTGACCCCCCACCTCACCCCCTTCAACAGCTCCACAGACAGCCAGCTAAAGTTGTGGAACGTCAACAAGCCTTACTGCCTGCGCTCCTTCAAAGGCCACATCAACGAGAAGAACTTTGTGGGCCTTGCCTCCAACGGAGACTATGTAGCGTGTGGTGAGTGTGACCACACCAGTACCTCTTTTCTCTGTTTCTCTCCTTGAGGGTGGTAGTACAAAGAACGTGCGAAAGAGTGAAAGTGGAGATGTACAAAAGGCCCAGCTGGCACAGACATTTCTGCTGCAGGGCATCTTAGACCCTGGCACTGAGCTGAGCTGCTCTTCCTCCTCGATTAGAGGCGATCTATGATGGGTGTTTAGCGTCGAGGTCATCCATCAGAGTCTGCCTGCTGGCGCCGTGGGGAGGGAAGTGTGTGTTTATTAGATAGACGAGGGGAATATTAGTATCGTATCATGGGGTGTCTTTTAAAGGAGATGGCTGGATGTAATGAGCTCAAACCAGCGCTGACGGATGCCTGCGATAAAGCACTTCATCACTGACACTGGCTGGTCCCTCTTTTTTTTTTCCCCTCCCTCAACACCCACCCCCCCCCCCCCTGCAGGAAGTGAGAACAACTCCCTTTATGTCTACTACAAAGGGCTGTCCAAAACGCTGCTGACATTCACGTTCGAGACCATCAAGGGTGTGCTGGACAAAAATAAGAAGGAGGATGACACCAACGAGTTCGTCAGCGCAGTGTGCTGGAGAGCACTGCCAGATGGGGTATGATGTATTCCGAATAGTGATATCACACAGCCTTTTCAGACATATTTGAAACAATACCACCAATTTGGTGGTATATCCCTATATCCCTAAGTTTTTTGTAGGCAGAATATGAGGCATCATTATAGATATCTGTTTAGATATTTTATTTATGAGGTCAAAGTAAGCTTGGCAGAGATGTAAGCTGTTCATTTTGCATGGTTCCAAATTAATTTTTGTGATGAAATTTGAGAATTGCCCTTAAATCTCAACATCCAAAAAAGAATTGATGTATCACTAAATCCAAATTTAAGTTACTACCAAACTAGAAAAACCTTCAAATTCTTCTGTTTACATATGCTAGAGGACATGTTGACCTTGAATTGTCCTGTCTTCCCTATAAATGTTGAGTAAGGTTTTTTTTTTTTTTTTAATCAAAATGAACATAACAAATTTTGTGTGGCACTCCTGAGACATCTAATTCTTAGGAATACGACGCTTGCTAATCCGCTCTTGTGACTGATGAAGATTCAGTTGCATGTTTCTATCTTTAGGGGAAGTTAACCAGGACTGGACTCATTCTTTACTGTATGTGCTTCGGGAAACAAAAACCCACTTGTGTGAGCAATTGAAGGTGTAGTAAGGACTATATGGATTAATGGAGGCTTCAGATTAGGCACTCCGGATCCGGGTGATCAGTGGGACAGTAGGACTGTTCTCCCTCATGCTTACATAGTGAATCTCTTCACCACCAAGGGAAGGATGCTGGATTGGAGATATTGCGGTTTCATGGGAAGAATCCCTCACTGTGGTTAAAGTGGGATTATGATCAATATTGTCAGCACCAGCAGTGGTGAACACAACTGTGGAGGGCGTATCAATATTTCTCTAATGATAATGCCTGCAGAAATCATGTGGGTTACAGTTTTATTTATCTACTTGCTTATCTAGAGCCAAACATAAGACATAATAAGAGGTTTGGTGCAATTTAGTAGTTAACATGTTGCTAACTATTCATGAGGATCAGATCTCAACTTAAATAACTTCATGCTGCATGTTAAAAATAACGTTAAAAAGTTAATAATGCATCATCAAATTAATGATTCAATACAGAAATCCTCTGTATTCTTCATAATCAACTTGTGACCCATATTTGTCACCACTGTTATGCTAATCATTACTCACATCTTGACATTTTTAAAATGTCAAACATCATAAACTATGAATGGTGCATAAAATCACCATCATCTACATCATATTGTACCTACACTAACAAGAAAAAAGGGCTATCTTTAGTGGCCATTTAAAAAAAAAAATGGCTGCCACGGCCGCCATATTGAAAAATTTTGATGGCTCAATATCCTTTTTTTGCAGATAAGCAAAATAGCAAGTGAAAATATCAACTGTACTGAATCAAATAGCTTAATTTTTTACTATTTTAGTATTTTTTTAGTATTGTATTAAATTTAAAATGCATACCTTATTACCTAGCTCATCTACAGAGCTATGCAGCAACACCAAGTACGTAAATACAGTGACCTTCAGATTTGACATTTGTATGTTATACATTTACTGAATGTATTATTGAATTATTACTGCATTTTAATACATTTTTATGTAATATATTACAGTAGAATTACCAGAAATTGATATTGTTCTGACAATTTTCATTATGACATAACATATATTAATGAAAAACATCTGCAATATAGCGGAACCATGAAAGGTGAACATATAGCAGGGGATCATTACATGAAAGACAGTTTAGAAACAAATATGACCTCTTTTGCACCACCTACAGCTCGTATTTGGATTTGCAAAATGACAGCGATTGAGAACCTGTCAAAGCAAAAGGGGAGTGCTAGCCCTGTCAATCAAAGCTTGTTGCTGTGGACATGGTACTCGTTCACCTCTGCATTCACTGTCACTGTAGAAGGGGAAGGGGAGGGTTGTTTTGGAGCTCAGGAAAGGGTGGGGGAGGAATCTGGATGTGTTTTTTTTTTTTTTTTTCAGTTTTTTAAGTTTCAGGCCAAGGTCCTGCAATTTTAGAGACCTGCCAACAGCAGCTTTAACATTCATTTAAATACCAAATTTGTGGCATATTCTTTAAGGGGTTCGTGAGATTGTGTTTATTCGATCGGAAGCTTATAATGTTTATTCGATCGGAAGCTTATAATGGACAGACAGCCCAGAAACATAATGCCTCAGGCCACGGCCATCACCATGCAAAGACCTAATTAACAAATTAGCTGTTGACCGGTTTGTCTTGTCTTTGTAGATGTCCTGTATTCACCTAATTTAGTGTGAGTAATATTCAAAGTAATATTGAGTGAGTAATATTTTTACATTTAAATATGCACATAGAAGTACTGGATAGATTAGATGAGAAAAGTAATTTTAAACGATTTGTGAATTTATGAAGACGAGGCATTTAGGCATTTTATACAAACCTGGTGGCCTGATGTCTGCTGCATCGAATTTGTGTGAATTAATAATAGGTAACGTTGATAAATATGTATTTCTAGGCTCCAACTGTTTTCTCTGTAAAATCAACATGGTGTTTGTATGGGGTGCTGAATGTCTGCTTCCTGCCCTCTGGCTACTGGTCCTTGTGCAGCAGCGTGCATTCACACACAAAAACAGTTGGACAGACAAAAAACGGGCCCCAGTCTGGAACTGTGCCATCATGAAGGTTGAAGTAGTGGGGGGAGGGGTGGGCTCAAAACCAGCATATATCAATACTTCAAAGTGCAAACATGGAAATGCATGTTAAATTCATCGCCTTAAATTCTCCCATCCTCGAAGATGCATTTCCATGTTACATAATGGCTCACTCTTTATTTTCAGCCCAGGAAATGGCTTATACATGCGTATGCAGGCAGATCTGATGGTAATGCAGCACAGTGATTTGGTCTCTCAGAATCGGTCTCCTCTCTCAAATGTACATAAGTGCCAAAGAGATGAGGAAGGGGATTTGCTTATGTCATGTCCTTATGGTATACTGCTGTAACAGACAATGAGGGTAAACACTTGGTAGGGTAAACACTTGGTGTTGGCAGATACTTTTGCCTTACACCCTTACATCAGTGTAGAGAAGGTGGTGAAATGTTAACTTGTGGTCCACTTTATTAGTATGGGTTAAATTGGCCATTTTCCTCTTTTTGCTTCCAAGACACATTAGGCTTACCTGTTTCAAAAGTTCATTCAAACAGTTTCCATCTGTAATAATCAGAACCTTTTGTATCTTTTTTTTGCCACTGCAGGAGTCTAATGTGCTGATTGCGGCCAACAGTCAAGGAACAATAAAGGTTTGGTATTCCTCTTCATTATTTTTTTAGATTGTAGTGCCTCCTCCTGCTAATCCTTATGATATAGCAGTGCATGGTTCTTACTGAGAATGTGCGAGGCACCAAGCAGTTTACTTGTTGTTGGTTAATTTATAGGTATGTTCTTTGTTGTTGAAGGAGATTGACATGGGCCTTTTTTGTGCATAGGTGCTTGAGCTTATTTGACTGTCCATCAGACCTCGTTGATCCTTTGTGAAAACTGCTCCATTCTCAACTTTGGAAGGCCAGAGACTGGAATGGTTTTGTTCGGCTGAGCGCAAGAAAATACTTGGACAGGTTGTCAGTGAGGAAGGACACTGCAGAGTTTTGATTACATCTATGATTTCCTTGGGAGGGGACTCACTCTGGTGTTAGCGATGTGGATTTAAAAACGAATGACCACCTCTTGAGCAAATGGAAACGGATGTGCATCACTGAAGGACTCTCCCCTCCCTCCCCAATGAGCCTCTATAGTTGTGAAAAAAATCCTTTCTGAGTGAAGTGAACATCACAGAAATCAACCAAGGTGACTGGGACACTCGGCATTAAAACCTCTCAGCTGAGGAAGGAAGGTCAGGCCCAGCAGAACATATTGAGAGTTAAGGCCAAAGCACAAGAACAGACCACAGTGACATGCTTGTTCCTGTACAGGTTATCGATCGAGCAATGCTTCTTTTGTAGCCTTTGTATTTGTAGCCTATTTGCAGGCTATTTGTAGCCTTTTGTTTTCTATTTTTTTCTCATTGTTTTTCATGTATGTCAGCTACATTCTCAGATTGAAACGTTGGTTCTCTCCCTCTGTTTTCCACTTGGCTAAGCTCTCTGCAAAGTAGGGAAAGTTTACCACACATTCAGCACATTTTAACTCATTTGTATGTTACTCATATTTGCAGCAAATAATTTTTAATTTTTCTTTATATCAGATAGCATGGCTTTCTTGTCATGACGCATGCGCAGTCAAAAAGTGTTCTCTATCCTGATTAATTAGGCTTCATTGGATAAAATTATCAGCTAGAGAATAAACCTATTGAGGTTACAAGTAAAACAGGTTTCTTGCTATCTGATATGTGTAAAATGCTCGACCATAGACTTCAAATTTTAGTTTTATGAATTCACTACATGTATTTTGTGAAACCTGTTCCTCGATCACTTGCAATGCAGCTGCTCCCTCATAATTGAGACTCAGTATAAGTGTTATTTATTTTTGTAATTTATAGAGCATCTTTATTAAGTGGTCCCAAATTAGCCATTGGTTCTCAGAGAACAGCGTTTGTCTTTCTGTATGAATTGGGTTTTTTTTTTTAACATTTTATTCCTATTTGTGTCTTTCCATCTTCCCACTTTAAAGTTCTTTGCAAATAAATAAAGATTGACCTCATTCAGTAGTGGTCAGTACTGTTTGATATTTAAAAAATTGTAGTCGTTATTACTACCACTAGTGTTTGTTTCTTGTGTGGTCATGTGTGGTTCTCCTTTCTTACCAAGTTTTCATTGATGATTCCTGGGGGTGCTCCCTGTTGTGACGGCTCTCTTATCTCTAGTGTTCCCTCACACAGAGACGGGCCACACAAACCTCATCCACACCTGGCCAGTAAAGCTTCTCTCCTCCCCTTTAGTTGCCTGCTTGCAAAAAGGCATCAAATTGAGCCTCAGGTCTTTGCAGAAGCACACATTAAAAAGGGCCAACAATGTGGCTTTGAAAGCAATTAAAAACCACAGGTATCTTTAAAATACAAAACAGTAATGTCCTGGAGTTTAAGATGAGCTGCCAGTTGTTAAAGTGGAGGTACGGCACCCTCTGTTTTGGTCATGGTATATTAATGTGAAAGGGTTTGGGTGTTTGTGTGTGTGTTTGTTGAACTTGCTTGACACTGATATAAATGCTTCCATTGGAGGTATACTATGGGGTGTGGTGACTATGGGTTAGTCTTCCAGTCAGCATTCAGACTTTGGTGGACTTAGCTTTAAGAGATGTGTTCCTTTCCAGATGAAAGAAGAGAGAGTTTGTTCTCATGAATGCTAAACAATGGTCTAATTTAAGAGCAGCCTTCCGTGAAGCTACCCCACAACACTTCATAAATTACTGACATAAAAATGCCTGACGAAGTCTGGGGAGAAAAGACACCATCCTGTTCCATTAACAGTTTTGTGCACCCAGGTGTTGCCTATAATACATCAACATAGCAACTTCTGAGAAGAAGAAAAGAATATTTACACTCTTGCTGTAATGTGTTTGTGTGCACGTTTGTCCTGGCGGCCAACTCTGCTTTGCGAAGATTAGTACAGATTTCACCAGTATGCTGTTAGATAGTTGTCTTTGGATTAAGCCACCGGTGGGCAGAAATGCCAATGCAGGAAAAAATCTTGGATGATAATTTCATTATTTACCTCACACAGCTCTGCCTACTGACTACTGTGCTCTGACTACTGTTGACCAAATGATCATATAGCCAAACTGGCCAAAATAAGTTGATAAGGGTTTTTGAGAATACTAAAGTATGCTTGGCTTTGTGATCTTTATCCTAAGAGTAGATATTCAGTGCCAAAAAATGCTTCATGAAACTTCTCTGGGGTTTTGTATCAGCAACAAAAAGTACAGTTTGATGCAAATACAGTAACCAGTCAGGGGTCCTTCAAAGGGATCTGCATTCCTGTGTGTCAGTGATTTGAGCAGTACAGCACACACTGGAGACATGGGGTAGGGCTTAGTGTGGCAGAGGTTGACACCAACTGCTATTGATTATGGCAGCTTTAAACTAATTTAGATACTTGTAGGCAATAAAAAGATCTTTCCTTGTCAAAGTTGTGAGGTCTCCATGCTTACCTATGGGTCTGACTCGGCTGTGAGAGAGCTTTGCAGTTTTTAAATGACAAGGAAAAAAGAAACACTGTGAACAGGTTGCAGGCATACTGTTCTCTGACTTCACATCAGATCTGGAATATTATTATTTGCCCGCTCCATCGAACTCTTGTTGTCTCTCAGCCAGTCAGCTACTTTAGGAAATATATATATTTTTCCCCTGTACTTTCGGTCCATCATAGTATCCCTCGTCCTGGACTCACTACGTAATTACCATGCCAGCACTGTTTCAGGCAATCCTCATCACGATCTTTGCATGTGGTGCAACGCTTCATTTCAACCATTAAGAGACCGCTCCTCTGTAATTCACCCCAGGCCAGGCCTCTGCCTCTTGTGTTCTCCCACCCACAGAGCCTGTGGGAGGCAGCAAGTTGTCATTGTACCCCTCTTTTTTTACCTTTGCCTTTGCACTCTTTTTGTGATTGAAAAAAAAAACAGTTCCCCTCTGCCATTTCCTACGAAATGGCAGGAAAATGCGCTCGTTGTGTCAGAACGAACACCCCTTCCAAAAACATACAGACAAGCAGCACAATTCAAGAAAATTCTTTCATTGGACTGCAGAGATGACTAAGCTTCTTCTTACTCACTTGGAATTTGCACTGGAGGTAAGAATATCATTGAGACAGGTTTCAACATTAACGGTGTATGCTCTTATGCAATTGTAAAGAAAACTGATTCCCAATTTTGCCTTTGAATCAACTATTACCATATAATACAGTGTCTAAAAACAACAGACAGCGGATGTGTTGACAAGAGACTTGTGCCAATGTGTTGACAGATAGTACATGAAGCCCCATGGGAAAAATCAAATGCCTTAACGAAATTTGCTGAAAAGGGATGGCTGTGGCAGATTTTCATTATACAATCTCCCATGCTGTCACTGTCCTAAGCATGCCCACTTCTGGCAAGAGAAGAGGAAAAAATGGCTATAGAGGAAGTGCCGAGTCAGACCTGAGCGATCAGTCCTCTAAAAATACTGTAGACTTCTATATGCATGTGGCATCAGGCTGAGGAGCTGAAACACACTGAGTATCTATGGGGGAAACCTATAGGAACATGCTGTGGCCCTTAAAGCCTGACATTTACAAGTGAAAATATTGAAACCTGCAATGCCCATTAAATTTAGCTATTTAAGAATCAGTTTAGAAAATGGGAGTATGTATGCACATACAGTATGTATAGTTCCCATGTTAGATGGCATCAATTCTTAAGATATGGTCTGGAACCATAAAATTAACGAGCTCCTGTCATTTTATCTACTGGATATAAAATACTTATTTGACTCATGATTTGAAGCAGTAGAGTTACAATAAAACACTGTGATGTATTGCACCGAACAAAGAGATGACAAACTTTCCTCAAATGAAATGGTGCAAAGCTGGTACAATCTTTTCATTGGGTGTCATCATAATGTTGTGTTCTGTGTCTGTAGGCCGCGATGAGAGTGGCTGCTTGAAGTAAAGCAGTAGCTTTGAACTCTCTTATCATTTCTCCCTGGGCATCACAGTCAGCAGCCCCCAGTGGGGTGCTCACATTCACTGACATGAGAAGAATGACGAGTGGGAAGAAGGATTCTGGGGCCACCATGGCCCCCAATCTGAGCAGCACCAGCTTACAATTCATTTACCCATCTGTGCATCTTATCATTAGCTTAGTGACTAAATGTACAAGAAAAACAATCTTGGTTAGTTGTTGTTTTTGAATGATTCTGCACCTGTTGTTCATTACTTCAGAAAGGCATCAGTGCCTATTCTATGGTCCCTGTTAGGTTTGACATCTAGCACAGATCAACTAATGGGACACAAGGGGGAAAGAACCCACTTTTGCCTCCCTGGAAGCTTGCAGCCTCTGGATGTTGTTGTGTGGCCATGGTGCACAGTGTGAACCAAATGAACTGCAGCCACACATACATACACACACACACACACACACACACACACACACACACACACACACACACACACACACACAGAGAGAGAGAGAGAGAGAGAGAGAGAAGAGACATAGGACTGACACTGCGGGGCAGTTTTTCAGCTGGGGGAGGTCCTGTTTACACATCCCCGCTTGTCTCGCCCGCCTGCAGGCTAGAGGCACAATGAAATATCGGGGAGAAGGAGATGTGTTCTCATATTCTAGCTCCACTTGGTGCCAGAGGGCTACAGATTTTTGGCTTTATCTGACGTGGTGTCTCAATCCCTCCCCCACCCCTTACCCATATGCTGGCACTATCTCGCTAAGTGCATTTGAGGAACACATTGCCTTTAAAATGTGACCTACTTCCTGTTTCAGTGAACTGTGCATTTTATGCACAGTTTCAATTGTTCCCCCTCAACACCCTGATGGTCAACTCTGGATGCTGGTCATTGGTCAGCCACTGGACGTCTGTCATGTTTGTCTCAACAAAATGTGTATTGATCAGTGAAGCATTCACATTGATAAAACCCTTGTGTCACGGGCCACTGAATTGACTGGACATGCTGAGGCCACACACACACAACCTTAACCCAGCCACAGGCCCATATGCTGCCATTTTGTCATGACACAAGCACGATATTTTAACCACACAAGCAATGTTTAAAAATGCACACTGCTTGCATTTTTCATAGCTATCATTATCTTGTCAATCATTATTACAGGTTGGTTTCTCAGGAGACTTATTGCTGAGTGCAGTGCATTTGCTTGGTGGTGGAAGTAATATATAACTCGTAAATGAGAAGGCTTCTGCCTGGGCCTTGCTACTGCCCCAGCAGTGCTCTGCTACGCCAAGGCTCACAGCATCCCCAAGAGTGTGATCTAAAGGACCTAATTGACTTTTACTCTCCTGATTTAACCTCTTTATGCGAAGCCAATACATTTTTCATTTTTTACCCCTGTTTGATGGGCTGTCATCGCACAAACATCACGTCCTAATTATGTCAGCTCTGGATACAAGGATAGAAATCCACTTTTTTTTTTTCAAGAGCAAACGTTCTGAAACAACCTAGCATGGCTAAAACCACTTTTTCCTGGTTCCTCCTGCACAGGGCACATCAACGACTGCAGCAGAGCAGGAGAAAGTGCTGAATGCATTGTCAGACTTATGTGGCACATGCCTGAGGCTATAGATTAGTAATGGATCAGCTTGGCTATCACTCAGGGAGGACCAGAGGAGCCTGACTCCTGCGGGATGGCATCACAGACAACACCAGACAGGAGAGGGAGGGGGTGTAGGCGTGGGGGCAGTAGGGAAAGCAAAGAGACAGGAGAGAGATGAGAGGGTCAAATGGGACAGCAGATGGAGAAAGAGGGAAAGAAGAGAGAGAGAGGAAGAGAATGAGGGAGGGCTGAAGGGATAGACAGAAGGAGACAAAGGAGTGTGATAGAGAGCTGTAGGGTGAGATGGATAGAGAGAAAGAGAGAAAGAAAGAGAGAGAGAGGGAGAGAAAGAGAGATAAAGGGAAAGAGAGAGACAGTCCTACAGTCAGACAGAGAACAGAGAGTGAGTGTTCCCATATGGTAGCTGACTCTAGGCCAAGTCCGGCCCTGATCTGGTGTGAACCTCCTGAGTCCTGGGCTGGGTCTGCATCACAGTCAGCTTCTCCAAGAGTCCCTGTGGCCCAGCATCTGCTGCTCCCTTGACAACGTGCCCTCTATGAGCCTGCCTCCTGCACGCCCAGCAGATCTTTGGCCTTTCATCCGGAGAGCACTCTCCTGTCAGCACCTCTCCATCTCTGTCTGTCATAGTGATGGGCAGCCACCAGCCGAGCACTGATGAGCTCCAGTACGCAGCCAAAGGGTCAGAAAGGGCGGGCTGGATCATGCCACCCACTTGCACATCACACACGAACACACACACACATGCACGCACGCATGCACGCACGCATGCACGCACACACACACACACACATGCACACACACGCACGCACACACACACACACACAGACACACACCCTTGCCTGCCACCCATCAGCCTGGGTTGTTATTCAGGTGTAACAGTCCATGGATGGAGACTTACTTCTTGTTAAATACACACTGGACTTCATACATCATATCATGACAGCTGCCACATTTTCAAAGGCTCTCTTCCTTTTTTTCTTTTGCTGGAGAGTTGATGTGTTTTGACAGGCACCGCACAGTTTTGATGGTGCCACTGGAGGGTAAGAACAAACACAACTGCATTGGAAAACAGTTCACCATTGCATCTAGAGGTGCAGTCTTGGTCAAGTATGCACACAGAGAATGCAGTCACCGCAATGCCTTCTAACTGAACATTTTATTTGCCCTGCCCCAGCGCTTTAATTTACTGACAGTGTCAGGTTACATTTCATGCTGTATGCTCACTGGTTGTGTCAATAAAATATGTGTCAATAAAATGGGCTATACAGCACTTGACATTAAGGTTTTAACTGGTGGCATAGTGTAATTAGCCAGTTAATAATAAGGTGTAGTACATAAACAGAGTTGTACTTGTTTTATGTATGCTAATTTGCTATGTGTGTCTCGCCCAAAAAAAAAAAAACAGTAAAGGGTCTCCTCAATCAATTTCACCTTAGTTCCCAGCTGGTCTAGTTCAAATGCAAGGTGATGTTCTTGTTTTAACACATTGGCAAGCAGCTGAGTTAATTACTGAGCTGTGGCTGAGGCCCTGTGCCTTGTTCCGACTTCTTTCAGATGGTGGCCCGGTGCAGGTGTGTGGTCCTCTGGAGAGTCTGGGCCTGCTAGGAAGTCAGGGGATTTGTCTTCTGTTCTTGGGCTTGCTGTTCTCTTCTGCGAGGCATGACTTCAGACCAGCTAAGACTAATAGCTGCAGCCTCCTGTGATGCTAATAAGTATGCCCAGGGTAAATATGGTGACAGAAAAAGGTTGCACCCCCAAACACACATTCATATCTTGTAATTTGCGTTTTTTTTTTTTCTAATTGGTTTAGAATTTTCACTGGATTCAATGTTCCTGCAAAAAGAAATTAACTTTTAAACATAGAGGCACAAAAGTGCATTTCAGAGTATGGTGAATGCCAAAGTTCTTTTTTTTCCTTTTTTTCACCCCCTGAGCGTTGAGGTGTGTGTGATGAGGTTTCAAAGACCAGGTGTGATGCGCTGTGGCTCCCAGCCGAGTAGCTACATCTGTGCTCCAGCGCCTCAGTCCACCACCTCACACTAAGTTTAATTTTCATCTCTGTACACGGCTGCTTTCCAGCATGGCATGCTAGTTAGGGCTCCATGAACCTGGCGACCCTGGGTAGATCAAATGGTAGCATTGACAAGGAAAATGCAAGTATGTTTTTTGTCCTCAATTACATTGGGAAGTTTGCCTCACATCTGTATCCAGTTTGCATTTATGCTCAGAGACAACAACAACAACAATAAAATCACTGTCTTTATAATGCACAAGGCCAATAAATTGTGCTCCCTGCACAAAAGGCTTGGTGTTTGGCTGGCCTCACCTTCTGGCGACCTAGCTCCAAGATGGCAGTGCGGCAGCGTGGCGCAGCATGTGGCAATGGCTGACCTTGGGGCTTCTGATGAAGGGCAAACTATTGACAGCCCCTGCACAGTGCCCATGGGCAGGCCTGTCCATGCCATCCTGCCGCATGTGTCTGTAATTAGATTTTCAGTTGTCAAAGCACCGATCACGAAAACATACCCAGCATCCCCCACCCCCATCCCACCACAAAGAGAAGTAGGACAAGGCCTGGCTTTGTGACAGTGGCTCTTTTTGCCTGAGAGCATTGGAATGACTTTTTCATCACAAAAAGGCTTAAATACTGTCAGGGGGATTCTGTGAAACAGTCTAAATTTGATTAATAAATGTATTAAATATGCATTGAGACAATTATTTATATATATATATATATATATATATATATATATATATATATATATATATATATATATATATATATATATATATATATATATATATTTAGTTAGTTAGTTATTTGTTTGTTTGTTTGTTTGTTTTTCAAGAAAATACTTTCCCCCATGTGATGCTTAATGAACACTTGCTTGCTGTCTCAACAGTGACAGTCCAGACATGTTACGAACAGCAAAGTACAAAGCAATCATGGGCTTTAGATATGTGGACCACAACTCAATCATTTAGCCACCAGGGGGCAATGCAACCTCCTCAAGAGAATGCCAAAAGCTGAGCTTGACAAAGAGGGGAAGGGAGAACACGAGGGCAAGATTCGACCCGGCCTCACACCACACCCGCCCTAGAGTCTCTACAGCAGCCAAATTAATTAATTTCCACTGGCATGATTGAAATTAAATATGTCACATTGGCTCTTCCATGCTCACTATGTGGCCTGAACTGACCTCTGGCTGTTGTCTTTTTCCTATCTGTTGCTATCATCAATCGGCTGATCATTAGAGACCTGTGTCTATGATACAGATACCTCTCTGGCTCTGGGGAGACCAGGTGGTGCACGTTTTTTTAAGGTGCTTGTAAGTACTTGATTAGTTGCGGCTGTGTGTGTAACAAATGCAGTCTCCCAGCAACACACAGATTAGTATGGTTGTTACACCGTCTTTCATAATTGCAATGTCTGGTACAGTCCTCATATATTGTATTTGCAAAGTCTTTCTGAAATCCTTTTTTCAAAGATGTTCCCTTTCAAAAAAATGGCATTGAAGAGAAAAGAAAAATGAATCCTCTGTCATCGCATGGAGGGGTGGCATCTAAACCACACTGCCCTTGATTGGAAAATAAATGTCTCTCTCATCTCTGATCTCTGTGGTGTGAGTGATGAAAGCTGATGGCTGGCTCCACAATGTGTCATTACTGATGCTGTCCACACAGTGGGAGCTGGCAAGATTTACCTCAGAGCCGCATTCTCTTTATTCACAAGCAAGTGATGAGACAGATAGCCTAAACAGCCATTTAAAAACAGCAGCATCCGACACTCTGAAATTTCAGTATGATACAAATATGCTAAGTAAGTGATCTCAAGTGATCAAATCCTCCAAGAAATTCTTACTAATAAACCTGTTTCATAAGAGGTTCATCATATTTAACAGCGTAGTTCTGCATTTGGAACATTTGTATTATTAATGATGCAGACTTTGGTACTGTAGACTGGATATGCACAAAACAAGTCTCAATAAATACAGTATGTTACATTTCTATGAGAACTTAATGGCCTTGGGCTTAGAGCAATGTCCATAGATTCAACACATCTATCTGTCTCCTGTGCTATCATGTGGGATATTAAAGCAACACCATTTTTTTTGTTTAGAAAATGACATGCAAATCTCCTGGAACTATGCAGAGATAACAGTGAAGAACCAATCACTGATAAATATACTGAATACCCCTCTGCCCCATTAGTATTTCAAATGAGATTATCGTACCAAAGCTCCCTTGCATCCCCCTTCCTGAAAATTCGACATTGTGATCAAAGTGGTGCTTATACACAGCTCTAATCACGGGATGTTGGTTACTAAGATGATTATTTAATACCCTTTAATATCCCCTTTGATGGCTACTTGATACCCACGGGAGCATCACTTCCCCTAGCACGTGGCTCACTGCCGAGGAGAAGAGTGTGTGTATGGGTGGGGGGTAGTTTTGTGTGTGTGTTTAAAAGAGAGGGAGAGAGAGAGAGAGAGAGAGAGAGAGAGAGAGAGAGAGAGAGAGAGAGAGAGAGAGAGAGAGAGACTGGGTGGGTGGGGGGGTTTAGTGCAGTGTTAAGTTGGAAATATATTGTAAAGCTACCTTCAGTGTCTTACTGTTGTGATGGGGATGTGGTGGGGTGGGGGTTGGACAGTGAGCATGAACAGTGCAGGTAAGACGTAGAGTCAGCAGCAAAGAGAATATCTTATTGTACATAATAAATCAAACCTTCCCTTTCTGTCTCCTGGGCTCCAGTGGGAAATATAAATGTTGCATATCATTGCTCTATGTCCTTTGTGCATGTTGCACATAATATGTTGTGTAAAATGGTGCTGAAAAGGGATTGTCGGAGCAATCTACATTTTGACACCACTGTCAATGGAGTACAATTACTGCTTGCCACAGCTGTAAAGATATGTCATTGAAAAAGAAAGGCTTGCAGAATAAATAATCACAATGAATGGCTTTTCCTACATCCATTACCGCATTCAGCATAGGCTACTTTAGCTTTATCCATTTCATTTAGGCTATTGTTCATTTATGCCATGGGTTTATTTTTTTTTCAAAAGAAGAGCGTACAATGCGCTCTATGCCACTTTATCTGTCTGCTGTTGCTCATTTTGACACCAGAAATAATTGACATTTCCTAAACAAGAAAACATGAAAATCTTCAAATACTAGGAGCAAGCAGTGGTGGCTGGGCCCACAAGATTTACTGAAAAAAAAAAACATCTCTGATTTCTACTTGTGAGACAAAAGCAGCTGTTTGGTTTAGATGTGCCCCACTAGGACAAGTGTGGTTCTTGCCTGGGGCTTGTGAAGCAACCTTACACCTGATAGACATACTGAATCTACAGGCACTACTCACCGATGTTCTTTGCACAGTATTTTTTGCTCTCATTGGTGATCCTGTAAAAACCATATTCTGTATGTCTGTGTGACATGTACTGTAGCACAGGAATGGTTCTGAATTGTCATGACGATATTGTTCATTTAAAATTCATTCCACTATAGGTACTAGCTATGCTCACATGCTTTTTTGTATTCGGCACAGAGAGGTTCCCATGGTCCTTACCCACATGATCACCTTCTGTACAGAAGTGTTCTATATTCCGTGAGTTCTGTGTTGCTTAAGAGTCATGCTTGCTCAGATGTTTTGTTTCAGAGGCTCTATGTTTTCTCAATGCAGTTATAACCAAAACTAGCATTGTTCCGCACTGTTTAAATAGACTTAGAATCTTAGATCTTAAATTTTACACCTGCATAAATAGTAAAATACTTCCTAAAATTGTGTTTATTAATGACTGCTGTCATTTTTTCTGCTTCTGTTGCTGTTACACATGTATTTGTTGTGTTCATTTTGGTTTAAAAGTACAACATTCGGTAATAAATGAGGACAGGGCTGATGAACAGATTCAAATCACGTTGAACATGACCAAATCAACTTGTAGGACTCATTGTGAAAACATGGCATGCAAGGCATAAGCTGGTAGTCCAACAGCGACAGTTGGTAAATCATACCAAGCAAATGGCGGGGACATGAGCTATAAACCCTCTTCCCATGACAGAGGCCCATGAAACATCCTGCTTAGTATGCCATGGCTTCATCCATATAACCACTCCTCTGATAAAACACACCTAAATGTTGCACCCCTACGTACCTCTTTGATAGCAGTCTTAGAGTTAACACTAGATTTCAAATGAAAGCTCCCCTGCCATTATCTAAACACCCACATATCCAATGCACCTTGATCTTTTCCCCTGAAGATATGCAAAAATAATATCAGTGACTACTAAGCAGAGCAGCTCCAGGATACCTAGAGAGGCACCTTTATTTAAACAACAACAAAAACAAAGAAAAACAAAACAAACAAAAACAAAACCATGTCAATTACTGCTGCACAGGTACACCAGAGATATGACTAAGCAGAGGACAAAGCATATTTATCCACTTTTCAAAGGAAGGGATAGCTAACCCAGTAATCCTCTTAAAGCTGCTGTGATCTGGCAGCTGGTAAAAAGAAACATGGCAATAAAGGGTCATTAGAGAATCAATAGAGCCCAATAGAGTCTATTTATGTGTAATATCAAGTAAATATCCCACACCACAGAAATAACCCAAATATTTTAAATTCAGTGTATGTGTTATATGTTAATAAAGCAATGTTTAAAAAAAATGTGCTGCCTTTGTGAGTCTAAAACATGCTACATTTTTGGTGATATTCAAAAAAGCAGGTTTAGTCATTTACTTGGAAATGGGAAGGGAAAGGCATAGGTAAACCTCCTAAAAGAAAATAACCTTATGGCTTTTTGTCTGGTACCAAACTATATGCAATAAAGCCACATGAATCTTCTATTTGGAAGTTTACCATCTACATGGGTTAGTCATTGAACTATGCACATACAACACCATATCATATAAAATCACAATAACAGTGCAATTTAACTGATTTATGACATTTTAATTAAAGACAAACTAAAACATTAGTAGCACCACCCTGACTTCCAGTTAACTGTGCTTCCACAAATGACTGCTAGTGTGACCTTTGAAGACCTTCTGACACCAACACTGTCTGTCAGGATCTTGCCTGCAGCCTATCTAGGTGTGTCAAAGTTATTACTTTGAGTGACTACAGCGGTGACCTTTGAAGCCCTCTTCTATTATATATGCCCAAGAGAACATAGAATAGAAGGAACATGTGAGTGAGAACATGTCCAGAGTAAGGGAAGTACTGTATGTCCTTCCACTTTAAGTGCTATTCAAGTAATACAAATGATTAATTTTCAGTTATCTCATTTTATGTGAATAAAGCTAAATGTTGTGAAATGTGTACTGTTTACATTAAAGTAGCAAGGCAGCATTTATATGGTTTAATAAGCATTGTTTTAAGGGTTTTCGACACTGTGACTGAATAGGGTTGGTGCAAAACAAGCATTTTATTGTGTAGCATATTAGACAAGGAACACTCATATTGACTCAGATGGTAATGATGTGAAAATCCACTAAGAAGCACAGGGGCTAACACAATGCCCTTTATAACAAACCACACAAACAAGAATGTCATGTACACTAACACAAGACATAAAAGGACCTTTGACTGCACTCTAAATTGAAGCACTTACCCACAAATTAAATATTCACATTCTCTCACACACATATTCACACTGCAATCTGGAAGTAACAGAGAGTCTGAGAGACTGGGGAATGTCTCGCATTATGCACACTGTAGCTTCACCACCCCTTACACATTACACTGTGAACTTGTGGTTTAGAAGTTGCCAACAGCTCAAGTGTAACACAAAGTACCACAAGTGTTGGGGAGGCCATCATTAAGAACACGCCTGGGGGATGCAGTTGTGGCTTTTAGCAAAGGAACATGGGGTAGAGTAAGGTGGGGGTGGTAGAGGATGAAGCACACCCTGCCCCCCACCCCCCACCCCTGTTGTACCCAGAAACTCATCCCTATGTTCCCAGATTCAAGTCCTGCCCCTGGCTTTAGATGTCTAGGTCCACATGTGTAGACCATGTAGGAGTTACATCAGTAGATAAGAAGCTTCATGACCTACCAAACAGTTAGAAGCAGGACTGAAGCAAATGAAGCATCTTGGTGACCCTAAAACGGCTCATTTCCAATGATCTATGGACTCTAGGGCACAGTTGCTGTGGCAATAGGAGCTGCCTGGTATCACAGTGCAGGAGTCTGCTAGCATTGTTGCAAAAGCCCATCCTGTTTGATAAGACACATCCACTATGGTTAGAAGATCCTGCAGTGTGTAGCTCTGACATGCAGACTCTGCAACCAGAAATTGTGATACAGAAGAGTTCTGTTTGAAGCAGGCAGTGGCACCTGAAATCCATTCACTTGACCTAGCTGGCACAGTTATAAACTCATTGGAAGGCCAGAGTGCTGGTTTGTGGGGTGCTGGCATTGGGCATCGGCATGCGGCATGACCTGGCTCTCTGCAGCAATGGTCTCCCGCAGTGGGTTGCCTGGCTGCTTTTTTGTGGGCACCTCAGGAGTCACTGGGGTACTTCCTCCCCCTTCCTCCAGGTCGGACTAGTGCACACAGTGCTTCATAAAACCATGCAAAAATGTTCTACTAATTCTCCCTTGCATAACCCTGAGCATGCTAAAAGAGACCTGGTTCAGTAGTCACAACAGACGTGCTCCTGCAGTGGCTCTGGCTGCAGAGACCACACAAATGCTTGGAGTGCATGCTCACTGGATGTGAAGTATCCTGGCATACAATTGAAGGTCAGGTCACTCCACAACAGACCAGCATTGCAAGCACAAACCACCTTAGACCAGCAGCTTACAATTGCTTTGGTAAGCTTTTTTGGAGACAGATTTGTAGACCTGATTTTTCAGCACTAACACAGATAGAACAGTATGCCAGGCATACCTATGTGATAACTGGCAAGTTCACGACTGGTTTACATGGGGATGTTAAATATTATGCTTATTTATTATTTAGTTATTAAAACTTTATTTAACCAGGAAATATGTCATGTTGAGATTCAAATCTTAAATATATATTCAATACTTACATTTTGTAGTTGTTAAAAATGCAATTCACTCTTTAGACTCCTGTCCAGGAAATTTGATTGGCTCTCCTTTTGCAACCCCAGTCACTGCACTGATCACCAGGCCACCACTGACCCCTTATTTGTATTGTGAGGCATATGGTGACAGAAAGGCATTTGCAATGCTAATGAACTCCTTTTTAGTTCACAAAGTTCTGATCTGCTATAACTTTCCCCCCATTACTAAATAACTTTCCCAGTACATGTGCATGTGTTGTGTCAGTGTTTGTGTTTGTGTGCTTTAAAATGTCTGCCTCAAACTTACAGTATAACCGACCACATGTGGTATATGAGGTTTTGCCTCCCTCTGTCTTTCATATTAGACCATAGAAATTCCTTCAGGAGCTGGGGAAGACAGCTGAACTTGATACCTGCACTGTGGCCGAGGAAGTAGATGAGGCATCTCTTATTCTTGTGACAAAACAAAATCCAATTATTTCACCAGTCTCCCTTCCACTCTATCCGCTGCCTTTGCCATCCAAACCCATCTCTTTTTTTCTTCCTTTTATTCAGTTTTACCTACTCAAAGTGATTGCTTGCCCAGGTGTTCAGCATTTTAAGCATACCATGGCACACTTCAGATCCACATTTTTCAAGTTCTCTAGAAAGGCGGTGTGTCGGTCTACCAAAACTGGGTGAGATAATCACTGCATAGGCAAAGAGCTGCATGACTCAGTTCAGGCAAGGGCTGGCTGCAAATACCATGGTTGACTGCAACTAATAATTAACAGTGATCTCTTGTAATTTTGTCATTTAGTTAATTGGGGTTCCTAAAGAGAGAACTAGTCTGGACCTCAATCAACAACCTGCTGAATCATTTCCATTCCTTTGCAGAACATGAATTGATGCTTATGTCTTAGTTTCTGTCAACATCATGCACAATATAAAACAGGTAGGTTAAATATATGATACAATATTGCAATAGTATATCAAGACACAAACATGGCTAAATAGAAGCCATCATTCCTCTCACATACATACAATAAAATTATTGATGGCTTCTTTAATTCCATGAGAATGTCTAAATGCAGAAATAAAAGGCAATTGAATTGTGCAGATTGCAAAATAAATTACAGTTGTTACAGTCAGTAAGTCATACTGAGTAAGTAAATTGCAATGCATAAATGTAGCATTGCATTATAATCAAAGCTTTGTATCCATACTCTGTACTTCTAAAAAGCAGTATGCAAAATATCTGACACAAATTGATGCAAAATACCTGACACAAATACATTATCTGTAAATGTTCACGTCACACTGCCATGATAAGAGCCCTAAACAAGTAATAGTTAAAGCATTTTAGAATTCACACCACATTTTATTAAACTTTGACATGTAAAACTAAACTCATTGCAAAACTGTTCTGACAAAACTTGCCAAAGAGCTCCTCAATCTCTGTCAGGGCAGTGTAAGGCTGGAGCAGACGATAAAGTCGTCAGAGTTCACAAGCAGAGTGACACACACTCTCAATTTTATCCATTTTTTCTGTAGTCCCAGCAAAAAAAAAAAACATGAATCTCAGACCTTGGTGCTCTGGTAGGTTGTAAGCAACCGCAGCTCAGGGGCACTGCATTGCTGCCCTCCCAAATCAGCTGGTAAATATTAATGGCCATCGCCAGCAGGCAACGCTTTCGTCAAGTATCCCAGCAGGAGACGCTGCCAGCTACAGAGTGCCAAGTGGCCCTTTTTATGAGAGAAACCACAAAATAAAGTGCTTTCAAAACAGTGTGCACACAGACCACAGTGAGTTATTATTTATCTAGAGCATTCTTACATATACAGAGCCCAAGAGATAAAGAAGAATCATTTTTAAACACCTTTCTGTGTTTAAAGCTTTGTTTTTTTGTATTATGTCTGATAAGGGCCTAAATATTGTTTTGATGTTTCAGGCAGTTCAGTCTTAGAGAGTGAAACCCACCCCTCTTTTCACAAAATGCTGTATACAAAGAAAATGCTGAACCTGTTTTTGAAGCAAAAATGGCAAACAACAAAAGGTGCCACTCTGAAAAGTATCATCATAGAAATGCTTTGTATGTTGTTAAATCACATATCCATTTCAAATGTACTTTTGAGACTGTGGTTCATTTACAGAACACAATGGTTATTATCCCAGGGGGTGGGGGGGGGGGGGGGGGGGGGCTGGCAAAGGGATATTTACATACAATAAATGAGTAAGGCCATCATCCAACTCATTGAGGCACCATACCATCAGACAGCTTGAGAGAGGAGATAGCAGCTGGAGAGGCTTTGCCAGAGACTGAGAGGCCAGAGAGAAAAAGAAGCAGAAATGAGAACAAAAGCTTGTAAAGCTTCGGAGAAAAACACATTCTATTATTTTTTGCCCCTTACAAACAGAGTTGTGGCATTATTGCAAGTCTGAATGTAACTCAACAAGATTGGGGGGCTTTCTTCAGGAGGATCTGAGGACAATGGGGGGAAAATTGGTTGGCAACAATGAAAAACGTCTGGCCTGGGGATGTGGATTTATATAACATCAATTTTTAATTCCGGCAGAAGATTATAATTATCTTCTCATAAGTGTGGTGGTGCATAGTGGGGTCTAAAACCTGAGTCAGATAAAAGGCCGTGCAGCAGGCTCCTGACAAGGTTTGCCAACACTAAACTAGGAGGATACACAGGCTCATTACTGCACTGATGGTCTGAGAGATAGCATATATTTGATGTTTATGAAGTGCTTTCTGGGGGGCTTACTTTGGTCTAGGGGAGGTGGTTGTTGTCAGAAGGCAACAGGAGAGCAGAGTCACTCAGAACAGGAACCGAATGTTCTGCCCTTGAGATATTGTTCCCTCAGAGCCACACAAATGAGGGTTGTAAAAGATGTATCAACTCATATTATTAGTCACAGTGAAATTGAGATTATTAGTGTATTCAACATCCCAATATATCAAAGTGAAGATAAAGATTAAAAATGTAAAAACCTGTGCTAAATGTTGAGAGACTGGGGTGATGTTAACAGTACCAGCTGTGGGTCTAAACATAAAAAATATTTTACAGATAGCCAACACACACCATGAAATGTTATTGCATAGCTGTTTGTGTAATTAGCTAGCAGCCACTGCCTTCATTTCCAGAATTAGGTTAGAATGTTATGATACAAAATTACTGCCATTCTTACAGTTGATATATGTTATGTGTGAATCTAGATGGATTAAAAAAGACAAAGAAGAAAACATGAGAATAACAGCTCTGAACAAATATTTATTACACTTGCATGCAAGTGTACACAAATAGGTAATCAAACAAATGTATGCAGGAAACACATGGGATGCTGATGCACGTGGGATGCACATGGCATGGTTACCATTGTGGTCTGGTGTGTGTGTGTGTGTGTGTGCATGTATGTGTGTGTTTGTGTTTGTGTGTCTGTCATGTGTGAACCTCGGAGTCCCAGGATGTCATTACCAAATGCGTGCACGCCGTCTGGATCTCAGCATCACCACAGATTCTCAATCAGGCCATCCTCCATCTGTAGGGGAGAATGCACTCTCAGGCAGCCTGAAGCCCATTTCATTGTGGAGTGGAGCTTGTACTTATTTATTTCTTTTATGTTTTTTGTTGTTATTTTTCTTTCCTCGGGACCCAGGATATTGGAGCTGTGTAAAGATGAGAGGGCACTTAAATCTTTTGAGCAGCGCTCCGGGTGAGATGCGAACAGGGAGCAGAAAGCGGAGAGGGGCTCAAATCAAAGCCACTGCTGGGAGACAGCGTGGTGATAATTTCATTGCACTCCAATTTTGAGTTGCTCAACACAGTTTGGCAACATCATTTATTGATTGGAACATTGTCAAAAGCAATTTCAATAAGGAAACCAACATCCTTACGAATTACCTAGCAACAACTGTTTTCAACTGTTTTAAAGATAAACCCTGTTGTCAAAAATGATTTTTTTGCTTACCTCTGACATAAAAAAAACAAGACTATACATAAGGGACAACAGCTGCCGAGGCATGCATTTCCATGGAATTAATCAACATTGACAGAGCCGAATACCATCCTGAATTTAAGAAACAACAAATGTTTAGAATTTTAAAAGTACTTTCTATAGTTGAAACTTTCGACAGAATTAATGCATACCCCATCTGCCAATCAGAAAACACCATGTCTGGGTCATAAATGTAAGTAGTATATGGATATCCAACAAAACGCTATGTTATCATACCAATAGATTATATATATGAAATTGATTCTGTTTTTACTAACTATAAGGAGAAATGTGATACATAGGGCCCTATTTTGCCGCGGCGCATTGTGTATTCGCGACATGCGCATGCTGTCATTGCTATTCTGTGCCAGCGCAACGTTCATTTTTTCAGGCAAAAAATCACGTTGTCTAGAATAGCAGATGACATTGCGCCGTGACGGGTGGGTCAGCGAAAAGAAGAGGTGTGGTCTGGCGCAAAGCGCACCAGATGCTATTATGAGAACGCATAAACCATTTGCGCTTTTGATCAATAAAAAGGTGATTTTTCGTCACTGGGGCATTGTTGAAAAGCTATTTTAGAGGCGCACAACGCTTTGAGCCCCGATGTACCTGCTGCTGCGCCAGAGAGGCGAGCTGAACTGGCAGAAAAGTTGCAACATGTATTTGTATGTTTTAGTAAGCAAACAGGCACAAATAATGAGAATATAGCAATGTTGTGTAGTTTATAGCAATGTTCTGCAGTTTATTCACACTTTCTTTTGTCGTTTCAAATAAACAGCGATTGCAATGTTCTGCAGTTTATTTACGATTTCTTTTGTCGTTTTAAATAAACAGCGTGGCAAGTTGTAAGAAATAATATGGACAACTCATCAAAAAGAAAACTAGTGGACTAATGGTTTGATGGACCTATACCTTCCGTTTATTTTTGATGTTTCCTTTGAGTTTAAGGCTTTGTTTCCCGTCTTCTAACGTTGTTGTACCGCAGCGAACCCCGATGTATCTGCTACTGCGCCAGAGAGGCGAGCTGAACATTATATCAATGTTCTGCAGTTTCTTTTGTCGTTTTAAATAAACAGCGATTGGAATGTTCTGCCGTTTATTTAATAAACAGCGTGGCAAGTTGTAAGAAATGAAATGGACTAATCATCAAAAAGAAAACTAGTGGACTAATGGTTTGATGGACCTCCACCTTTTATTTTTGATGTTTCCTTTGAGTTTAAAGCTTTTGTTTCACGTCTTCTAACGTTGTTGTACCGCTTTGGGCACTGCTCGAAAGTTCTCTTCTTGCCAAAAGAGGGCACAATTATTGAAGATATTTCCTCCCATACTGCTATGACCCGCGGAGGTTTGGGGGATTCTTTCCATCCCCGAATATTAACTACTCACGCGCTTTTACTTCACGTACGAGCAGATCTGTCTCTTCCACCGAAAAGCTCCTCCCGTCCTAGTAATAGCAACAGGCTATGGACAATGCGCCCGCTGGCTCTTAAAGGGAATGAGAGTATAAATTCTCATTGGTTAATTGTATGTTACGCCCAAAACACACCCATGACTAATGCAGTAACTTAACCCAACCCTTTTGAACGATACGCCTGGCACAATGTTCTCTTTTTCCGTCGTGGAAATACCAAATTGTGTCAGGAACGCCCCCAAAACAACTTGCGCTACAGACTTTAGACAATGCGCATCTGAGGGCCCTATTTTGCCGCGGCGCATTGTGCATTCGCGACATGCGCATGCTGTCATTGCTATTCTGTGCCAGCGCAACGTTCATTTTTTCAGGCAAAAAATCACGTTGTCTAGATAGCAGATGACATTGCGCCGTGACGGGCGGCTCAGCGAAAAGAAGAGGTGTGGTCTGGCGCAAAGCGCACCAGATGCTATTATGAGGACGTAGAAACCGTTTGCGCTTCTGATTAATAAAAAGGTGCTTTTTCGTCACTGGCGCATTGTTGAAAAGCTATTTTAGAGGCGCACAACGCTTCAATTGAACCCCGATGTACCTGCACCAGAGAGGCGAGCTGAACTGGCAGAAAAATTGCAACATGTATAGCCTGTATAGCTATGTATTTGTATGTTTTAGTAAGCAAACATGCACAAATAATGAGAATATAGCAATGTTCTGCAGTTTATTTACAAATTTTTTTGTCGTTTTAAATAAACAGCGATTGCAATGTTCTGCAGTTTATTTGCAATTTCTTTTGTTGTTTTAAATAAACAGTGTGGCAAGTTGTAAGAAATTATATGGACAAATCATCAAAAAGAAAACTAGTGGACTAATGGTTTGATGGACCTACACCTTCCGTTTATTTTTGAGGTTTCCTTTGAGTTTAAGGCTTTGTTTCCCGTCTTCTAACGTTGTTGTACCGCTTTCGGCGCACAGCGCGTTGAACCCCGATGTACCTGCTGCTGCCCCAGAGAGGCGAGCTGAACTGGCAGAAAAGTTGCAACGTGTATAGCCTGTATAGCCATGTATTTTTATGTTTTAATAAGCAAACAGGCACAAATAATAAGAGTATAGCAATGTTTTGCAGTTTATAGCAATGTTCTGCAGTTTCTTTTGTCTTTTAAATAAACAGCGATTGCAATGCTCTGCAGTTTATTTAATAAACAGCGTGGCAAGTTGTAAGAAATGAAATGGACTAATCATCAAAAAGAAAACTAGTGGACTAATGGTTTGATGGACCTCCACCTTTTATTTTTGATGTTTCCTTTGAATTTAAAGCTTTTGTTTCACGTCTTCTAACGTTGTTGTACCGTTTTGGGCACTGTTCGTCACCCATGTCACCCATAAGGTTATTTTCATCAATTTAAACATGAAATACAAAATTATTCTTTATTAGCTCCATATTTTATCACAAACTCTATGCAACATAATGGGCCCTATTTTGCCGCGGCGCATTGTGCATTCGCGACATGCGCATGCTGTCATTGCTATTCTGTGCCAGCGCAACGTTCATTTTTTCAGGCAAAAAATCACGTTGTCTAGATAGCAGATGACATTGCGCCGTGACGGGCGGCTCAGCGAAAAGAAGAGGTGTGGTCTGGCGCAAAGCGCACCAGATGCTATTATGAGGACGTAGAAACCGTTTGCGCTTCTGATTAATAAAAAGGTGCTTTTTCGTCACTGGCGCATTGTTGAAAAGCTATTTTAGAGGCGCACAACGCTTCAATTGAACCCCGATGTACCTGCACCAGAGAGGCGAGCTGAACTGGCAGAAAAATTGCAACATGTATAGCCTGTATAGCTATGTATTTGTATGTTTTAGTAAGCAAACATGCACAAATAATGAGAATATAGCAATGTTCTGCAGTTTATTTACAATTTTTTTTGTCGTTTTAAATAAACAGCGATTGCAATGTTCTGCAGTTTATTTGCAATTTCTTTTGTTGTTTTAAATAAACAGTGTGGCAAGTTGTAAGAAATTATATGGACAAATCATCAAAAAGAAAACTAGTGGACTAATGGTTTGATGGACCTACACCTTCCGTTTATTTTTGAGGTTTCCTTTGAGTTTAAGGCTTTGTTTCCCGTCTTCTAACGTTGTTGTACCGCTTTCGGCGCACAGCGCGTTGAACCCCGATGTACCTGCTGCTGCCCCAGAGAGGCGAGCTGAACTGGCAGAAAAGTTGCAACGTGTATAGCCTGTATAGCCATGTATTTTTATGTTTTAATAAGCAAACAGGCACAAACAGCGACGGACTGGTAATCTGTGAGTTCTGGAAAAGTCCAGAACGGCCGTCCAGTCTCCGGCCGATAATTGGTCTTTTTTTTTTTTTTTCAGTCGACCGGCCCTGTCTAACAGTCTAACACCTAGGCCTATCAGAAGATGGCGCTGTAACGATAATTTGTCAATCAAACATAGGCCTACATTCTGTCAAAAAGCCAACAAAGAAGACCATTTTCCTCTCTACCGCTCTGGAATTGGCGAGCAGAAAACGCAAAGGAAAAGGTGGATGGCCGAAATTAAAAGAGAAAAAAACAAAGTTGTTAGAGAATGAAGCTTCAAAATGTAGGAAGCTTACAGAGCTTTTTGACCGCGGTGGTGGGGCTAGTGCCGCCAGCAGCAGCAGTAATGTTAATGTGGAGATAGCGAATCAGATTCTGAGCAACATGATGCGGATCATGATGTGGAGGGAGATACAGCAAGGGGATCTTCACCGCACGAACGTAGGCATGGCTACTTGCCGGAGGAGGAAGAAGAGGAGGTACTGGTAGGCCTTAAGTGACGCTATGTAGGCTACTCAATTGACTACTCTGATAATCAGCTTCTACTTATTTGATTTGCGTTGTGATGATGATAAATAACGGCTTATTGCCCTCAAAAGAAACACGCAGTGAATTTGACAAATAGGCTACATTAAAAATAAGGAAACACGGTAAATGAACGCAAAGTAATTTCTTTATGCGCCGCAAGTTAATTAATGCATTGGCCTGGAACCTAATAAAACTGCAGCAATGATAACTTGTAATGGAAGACAGGGGAATCAAACTATAGGGTCACGAAAAAAATTACAAACAATAACACATATTTACACATTTGATTGATCTAAAGTTCTTGCATAAATACTCAAAAATGTTCTTGAAGAAACACTCAAAAATAGTTGTGTGGATTGTCAGTTATGAAAATTATAAAAAATAATGGATAATTGATACTGTAAATTGTATAGCCTACTGAGTGCAAGCTTTTAAATAATGACTCAAAAATGATTTGGAAAACCCTCAAATTTAAATGTGTGAGGGATTTTAATTTGAAAATTCTGAAAAAGAATGATCAGTGCTACTGTCTTATATATATATATACAACAAAACCATATAGAACCCCCCCGCGCGCGCCCCAGTCGGTGGGTGGGCCTATTTGGGGGAAAAGTCCAGGGCCTTTTTTTGGTCCCAGTCCGTCCCTGGGCACAAATAATAAGAGTATAGCAATGTTTTGCAGTTTATAGCAATGTTCTGCAGTTTCTTTTGTCTTTTAAATAAACAGCGATTGCAATGCTCTGCAGTTTATTTAATAAACAGCGTGGCAAGTTGTAAGAAATGAAATGGACTAATCATCAAAAAGAAAACTAGTGGACTAATGGTTTGATGGACCTCCACCTTTTATTTTTGATGTTTCCTTTGAATTTAAAGCTTTTGTTTCACGTCTTCTAACGTTGTTGTACCGTTTTGGGCACTGTTCGAAAGTTCTCTTCTTGCCGAAGGAGGACACAATTATTGAAGATATTTCCTCCCATACTTCTATGACCCGCGGAGGTTTGGGGGGATTCTTTCCATCCCCGAATATTAACTACTCACGCGCTTTTACTTCACGCACGAGCAGATCGGTCTCCTCACGAAAAGCTCCTCCCGTCGGGGTAAATCCGCCAACGTAATAGCAACAGGCTATGGACAATGCGCCCGCTGGCTCTTAAAGGGAATGAGAGTATAAATTCTCATTGGTTAATTGTATGTTACGCCCAAAACACACCCATGACTAATGAAGTAACTTAACCCAACCCTTTTGAACGATGCGCCTGGCGCAATGTTCGCTTTTTCCGCCGTGAAAATATCAAATTCTGCCGGGAACGCCCCCAAAGCAACTTGCGCGACAGACTTTAGACAATGCGCTTATGATCGCGAAAATAGAGCCCTGAAAATAGAGCCCTTAGGGCTCTATTTTCACGATCATAAGCGCATTGTCTAAAGTCTGTCGCGCAAGTTGCTTTGGGGGCGTTCCCGACACAATTTGGTATTTTCACGGCGGAAAAAGCGAACACTGCGCCAGGCGCATCGTTCAAAAGGGTTGGGTTAAGTTACTTCATTAGTCATGGGTGTGTTTTGGGCGTAACATACAATTAACCAATGAGAATGTATACTCTCATTCCCTTTAAGAGCCAGCGGGCGCATTGTCCATAGCCTATTGCTATTACGATGGCGGATTTCCCCGGACGGGAGGAGCTTTTCGGTGGAGACTGATCTGCTTGTGCGTGAAGTGAAAGCGCGTGAGTAGTTACAGTTTTTGCCTATTGCTTAGACACTAAAACCCAGTGCTAAAACCAAAGTAGCATAACTTGAAGTTGTTGTTGCTATACTGGAAACAAAATGTGCCATATCTTAAACAAAAGTTCTGCCTAACACTGTTGTGGCATTTCAGCAACACACTTTGTTCCTCATACAACACACTTGCAAATGTTCACTGCACACTTTTTTATTCATAAGACACGCCGTTAAAAACGGATGCCTCATCATACCATTTGGAAAACACACATATCCAAAACATAAAACACATTGGATGATTGGTTAAACATTGCTTCACACCAGAAAACCCTTACCTCCAAAATTGGACACCAATTAGTCAGCAACAAAAAGGCCTCAGTTTAGGCCTTTTTGAAAACTGCAAGCATGGATGGAGGGAGAGCCCGCGGCAGAGTAAGAATGAGAGGAGGACGAGGAGGAGGACGAGAGCAGCTTAGAGGAGGACAAAGAATACCAGATGACATTAGGGCAACTTTAGTTGACCATGTGGTTATACTTCATGTGAATTTGATGTTGTTACAGTGTATTATGTTTTTTGAAGTGCTTCTGAGCCTACTATTGTTTCATTTGGTTTTTATTTTTACTTTGTTTTACTGAGGGCTTTTTGAGTCTACATCATTGAATATTTCTGTTATGGGGTTGTTATGTGCCTTATTTGCTTTGCGGAGCTGAATAAAACACAGTAACTGAAAGAGTGGATTGTTTTATGTAAAGTACACTAGTGTGTTATAGTTGAGTTGAACTGTCTTACCATTTGGTGCAAGTTTGTGTGCTTTGCCATCAGAGTTACATTTCGACAAAGGATTGTTAGGTTTTTTTTGTTTAGTTTGAGTTTTGATAGCAGAGTGTCATTATGGCATAAATGTGAATGGTTTATTTCCAAGTGTTTTGGGTTTTGAAAATGTGTGTAGGGATTTTACTCTATGAGTCAAATTTTGAAAAATGTGTGCAAGCAATAGGCAAAAACTGTAATATTCGGGGATGGAAAGAATCCCCCCAACCTTCGTGGGTCATAGAAGTATGGGAGGAAATATCTTCAATAATTGTGTCCTCCTTTGGCAAGAAGAGAACTTTCGAACAGTGCCCAAAGCGGTACAACAACGTTAGAAGACGTAAAACAAAAGCTTTAAACTCAAAGGAAACATCAAAAATAAAAGGTGGAGGTCCATCAAACCATTGGTCCACTAGTTTTCTTTTTGATGATTAGTCCATTTCATTTCTTACAACTTGCCACGCTGTTTATTAAATAAACTGCAGAGCATTGCAATCGCTGTTTATTTAAAAGACAAAAGAAACTGCAGAACATTGCTATAAACTGCAAAACATTGCTATACTCTTATTATTTGTGCCTGTTTGCTTATTAAAACATAAAAAATACATGGCTATACAGGCTATACACGTTGCAACTTTTCTGCCAGTTCAGCTCGCCTCTCTGGGGCAGCAGCAGGTACATCGGGGTTCAACGCGCTGTGCGCCGAAAGCGGTACAACAACGTTAGAAGACGGGAAACAAAGCCTTAAACTCAAAGGAAACATCAAAAATAAACGTAAGGTCCATCAAACCATTAGTCAACTTGCGAGGCTGTTTATTTAAAACGACAAAAGAAATCGTAAATAAACTGCAGAACATTGCAATCGATGTTTATTTAAAACGACAAAAGAAATTGTAAATAAACTGCAGAACATTGCTATAAACTGCACAACATTGCTATATTCTCATTATTTGTGCATGTTTGCTTACTAAAACATACAAATACATAGCTATATGTTGCAACTTTTCTGCCAGTTCAGCTCTCCTCTCTGGCGCAGCAGCAGGTACATCGGGGTTCAAAGCGTTGTGCGCCTCTAAAATAGCTTTTCAACAATGCGCCAGTGACGAAAAAGCACCTTTTTATTAATCAAAAGCGCAAATGGTTTATACGTCCTCATAATAGCATCTGGTGCGCTTTGCGCCAGACCACACCTCTTCTTTTCGGTGAGCCGCCCGTCACGGCGCAATGTCATCTGCTACCTCGACAACGTGATTTTTTGCCTGAAAAAATGAACGTTGCGCCGGCACAGAATAGCAATGACAGCATGCGCATGTCGCGAATGCACAATGCGCCGCGGCAAAATAGGGCCCTTAGTCTTAATTTTTTTGGTAACAGACTTGACAGCTATCTTTTTGTACTTTATTATTTGAAGATATTTAAACAAACTAAACTGCAGCCATGTTTTGAAGTAAATGTATTTACAGTTTCACATCGAAAAATATTTGAACACATATGATTGTACATGCATTTTCATATTGAGATGCCTTGGGACGCAACACTTTTTAGTTTTGTCATGCTAAATTTATCTACATCAATGTCTTTTGTGATGAGAACCAGTGTATTGCCGTGGCATGACTACAACATTCTGGCTGGGCAGAGGTTTTTAGCTCAGGAAGTCCCATGACAGGTTATGCAAGCAACAAATCTGAAGTCCCATTGCATCCAAGGTCTGTCATGACCTTAAAGGAATAAGGAGTCTATTTACTGTCATAACTTAATTGAAAGGGCATGCAACCAGGAGGTGATTTGCATTACAATCACCTTGTCATAATTGGCTAGGAATTATTTTGCATGTAATATGAAGATTACCGCCACACAAGCAACAATTTCATGGTGGCCCTGGAGGAAGAAAGTGGCACAGCCAGCCACCAAAAGAGGAAGAATAACTGCCTTTATGTGGGCATTTAAAAACAATAATGTTCATATTGCAGGTGCATGTTGTGTGACAAATACTTTGTCTGCTATGCCTTGGTGGTTCAATGCTTTTATTGTTTTATGTATGTTATTAGAATTAAAAACATAATGAATCTTCTGGCACATGAACCAGTGGGCCATCTTTCCTATACATTTTAATAAGTTATTGTGTATACAATTAAGATAGCTACAATAGCTTTTCTTTTGGTTGCTTGCATCAGGGACCCTGTGCACATGCTCATGTTTTTGTGAAAATGAACTGAATCTTAAAAACTACAGGGCTGTGAATTTATCATTTGTCATGCTCCATCTAAATGCCTCTGTACAAAGGACTGCATTGGAAACTATATTTCTGAGGCTGTGTTTTATCGCTGGATTCACTGGCTTTGGAAACAATAGGACAAATGGGTTCAGTGTGATTGTTTTTTTTTACCAATCAGCATGCTATAATGTAATATAATCTCAGTCTTTATGATACCTTGTCATTTAGGCCTGAAAGTGCACCAAAGATTGGGACAGAGTTTAAAAATTAAAGCTGAATAATGACAGAGATACTAGTATGTGCTTATATTGTTTTTATAATATGTTTATACTATATTTATGCTATCTAAAATCTAATTATATTTTATTACTCTAGTCTTTGCTGTTCTACATTAGCACTAAGAAGGAAATCAGTTAGAACAATAAAAGTAAATATATGTTTTACAGTTTTATTGATCCTTTCCAACACAACAAATGCTTTTGTGGATTAAAACAGTGGCTAATGCTGTTCTTAAACTGGAAAACCACAATAGTCAACTGTCATTTGGCATCTTTGTGAAAGCACAAAAAGTGGCAGCGTCTGAGAGAAGCCTGATTGAAAGGGCAAGCAATCAATGGGAGACATTCAATTTTGCTGCTGGACCTACTGCTGCTATAAAAATGGATACTCCACAAAAGGACCTTTTAAATGATTTTTAAAGATTTAACAATTGTTGGCTATTTTGTTGCCTTTACCCTGTGTAATAGAACAAACAGAGAAAGTTTATACCCTAACCCTGTCATTACAGTTTATTAAGCATCAGGTATGCATCATGTATGAGGAGTACTATGACAGTTTAAGGTTATATATAAACTCTGACCACATCTAAAACTCAGCTAATATGACTAGTTACTGGTGTTGTGATGAAAAGATGACGTTTAGTTATTTGACATAAACTGTCACATTAATGACATTTTACGGCACTTGCAATATGTCAATAAGATAGCTGTAGTCTGCTACATGAAATGTGATGTTGTAAAAGTCTTATAAAATGGAGTTCAAGTTGAAAAAATTAACCAGACAGCTACCTTTGCTGGGGGTTGAAGCCCAGTGTCTGCCAAGAAACCCTAACCCTGACTGTGAGTTACTGATCCTTAGATATAAACAATCCAGCTCACCCCAGCGAAGGGCGTCAGTAAAAGGACTGTGTGAATAATTTAGACACACCTCTTTCACCTTGTCTGAGGGCTTAGCCTGAGCTATCAAGTTGACAATGAGTGTTATAACTTAAGTAAAACAAAAGGTACAGATGGACTACATAAAATATATCACCAGGACAGTACAATATAAAGAGATATGTTTATATATCATTAAAAGACAAAAATCATTAAGTATATCACTTTTTATGTGTTAGTAAAAATGTGAGTTTTTCTCATTATTATTGGTAGGTTGACCTCTGTTCCTTTTGTTTTTGTAAAACTGAAATACATGCTGATGTTTATGAGAAAGTGCATTGTGATTCTAGCAATTCCACTGGAATTACCCAGTTTTATGAAGAGCTGAGTGTGACTTTTGTGAATTCAGATGAATTATTAATTGAACTCATAAGTTGATCTGAAAAGCCACATGCCACAACAATTGTACCTCTTGGGGTTCACTGTGTCTTGGGGGTTAGCGGGGGGGTTGGGCGGATAACATTTACAATTGAGCATGACAACGACAAGCCTGGTTCTGATCAGTTCATACAGAAACCATTTGTTCAGCAAAGCAATTGAAATGAAAGAATGCTTAACATGGGAATGAATAAATCTGCTGTTATGTTACTGAAATGCATAATTCCAGCTGAGCTATTATCCTCTTTCAGTCCGAAGCCAAATGCAGTCATGAAACCCACACAGCTAATTATCTGTGAAGGATTTAATTGCATTATCACTTAATATCCATCATATATTTACTGACTTCAGTCAAGCTTCTGTGGAAGAGTGAAAATCTGATTCTAAATAGATTACTGTAAGAACTCAGAAATGATTATGTTTTTTCTTTGGAGAAAAACTGAAAAGTACTAGTCAGCTGAAGGATATTTCTTCAAAGTATTACATATTTGTGAACATATATTTTATTAATAGTTTAAACTAACAATTACGTTACTTCCAAATCACATCTAGATCCATATCAACATATACATGGCACCCCCCATTCCAACACACACACACACACACACACACACACACACACACACACACACACACACACACACACACACACACAAGCATGCACACACACATTTGGTATTCAGGAAATTATATCATAACATGAGCAGTTGACAACAGATGTTTAACCACAAATCAGAATCTCCCACTAACTGACCAGAGTTGGTATGGTAAAAGCTTCCCAGGTTGTTGAGAAAATCCTAGGCTGAGCTGAGCTGTAGCTGATTACAGCAGGTCAGACCCCCATTACATGACCTGATCATGTGTCTGATCGTAAACAGTTTCATGACACCAACAACAATAGCTCAAGAGAAACATGAAATGCTTCAGCACAGCACACAGAATTTCAGTAAAATTCCACAGTGCTCTATGTCTGAATATATCTGGACATGGATGTTATGCAGAGACAGAACACTCAGTGCCTGGCAAAGCATAAGCACCTGCATAAATGCTTCTGGCTCCTGCTGACTATTATAAGACCTAACTAATAGCACATTGCTGTGTCAGGGATTGCACAATGTATGCTACATACTTAAGAAATAGAGTTTTCTTTTTGTTCAGGTGCCCCTAGAGGTGTGCAAGTAATTTTAAGAGAAGTATAGCAATTCAATTAACTGAGGAACCAAAGAATTAACCGAACTAATTCATATTTAACATTACTGGTATAATGCCCATACAGAGGTACTACAACATTTAGATAATAGTGATAGGGGGTATAACTATCATTGCTGTAGTTAGTGTAGTAGCACTAGGGCCCATGCATTATGCATTTATGATCACTTTCACATATGTTATTACAGTAACTTCATTGAGGAATAAACTTGCAGCAAGCAGTAAAGACATCATAGCTGAACTGTCTACCATCTTTGCCTGACTATTTAGTTTAGGGAGTTGATTTTTTGCTTTTTCTCTACTTAATTAAAACACTTTGTTTTTTCCCCAGCATTTTTTATCTAGTGGTTTTAATTAAGTGTAGAAGCTACCGAAAAATGTGCCAATGCACATCATAAGGAATATAAATGTAGCTTGATTGGCTAAAAATGTGCCTGGCTGTGTAAAGTAGCATAACTAGAAAAGACCAAAAGGGATTAATCTGCCAAGGCAAACCTACAATCATTCCATCCCTTATCCTCTCAATACTGAAGACTAAGTTAAATTAAACTTTGCTGGATAATTAGCTTATATTAGGTAGTGTGGCTTGGTGGAGTGATGGTTTTTAGTGTTTAATAAGACATCTTCCATCATTTCAATTTTCCAATGTGCACCGAGAGAGATTACTGAAGCAATGCGACAAGACAGGTCTTTTTTTGTAGCAGAAGCATCTACCTTAAACAACAAGATCCAGCTGGGTGTCAGGATGGCAGAGGATTGGCACTATGATAAGTCTTTCAAGTTCCTAAAGATGTCTGGGGTCTATGTGTTTTTCAGGGGGATCGTTTGGAGCACAGAAGTCAGCTGTGAGGAGATCTAGCTGTAATTGCAAATGATTCACCTCTAAAAGGTCACAAAGACCCAAAAGCTCTGGTGATATTTGGTAGTGTGTAGAACTGTCTAAGACTGCACAACCTCCACCTTTCATCATCTTTCACACTTATAATGTAGGGTCTGATGTTTTAGAGCAGAACTTGAACTGAGGACTGGTACAGGGAATCTTGACCCTTGACATATACACCGGTCCTACAGGGTGGACCAAAAACAAACAAAAAAAACTTTTAAAATTATTATTTAGAATTCAAGCAGCTTTTTGAGGTTAAGGACCGCATACCTGATTGGCTGCTTGACTACCTTAGCAGGAGGCATTTAAAAGTAATTATATTACTATCAAAACCATACATCGGCCAATAGAAAAATGACAATGGGAGGAAAATGTAGACAAATTTTAAATGTAGTCTAATTTTATATAGGCACAGGCTTACAGTTGAAAAGAGCTGGGTACATTTATAAGATATACCTGTCATGGAGTGTTGCATGTTTGCTTCACAATTATAGGCATAATTAATGCAGATGCAAATTCCAATGTCTACTGGTATTATGCAGAGATAAAATATAATGCTTAAAAAACAAAGGGGAATGAATATATGTTTCTGGCAATAGATTCTCAATAGGCTACCTATTTCTGAAGGCAGCATACCTTATTCAGTGAAACTTGGTTCATTCAGGGAACGTGCTGTGCTAGCAAAGAAAACTACATCTGGGATAGCTTAGCACCTTCACCCTCAGTCTCTGCTTGCACAGTCAAGTCTCTGAGAACACACTGAATTAGAATGGAATGAAGGGACAGACTGGTAATCTGCCATTTGGGCAGGTGCCAGAGGGGCCAATGCCATTGGGCCGTGAAGCTGACTAGTGTAACTTTCACCCAGCTGTCCCGTCAGACAGTCCCTTCAGTAAACATAGAAAACAATTTCTGTCTACGCAAAACTGTATATGCCAATTATGCTGGAATTCAGATGTCTTAGAAAAGCTAGGCTATAGCAATTGTTAATGTCAACTGGGAAACATTTATACCCCATTTTGCTTTCTATATATCAATTGTGGTTACTTTCTGCAGCCATAATCTTTGTTTTTTTTATTTACTACGTTTTTATATACTAGCAATTTACTTGCAATGTACTAAAATTCATAACTTGTTCTGCAGAATGAAGCAAGGCCTGCTGGGAATGTTAAGTCGAGGTGGAGGAGTAGGCCTAGGTAAGGTTTCGAACTGCTCTGTAAGGTTTTTTGACTGTGGTTGTCACAAACATGGATCGATCATGCATCAAGCGACCAAAGAGATGAGCAGATAAAACGAAGAGAAAACAAAGAAGGCACTGTTGGCTGAAGGTGAGGGATAGCCTGTAGGAAAAACGTGGAGCGCAGCTAGCTCATGGCAACGGCCAACGGTAAGACTCCTGTTTTTATTTGATCATGGAGCGGCTTGCTCTGATCTTTATCATTTTGTGTACAGCTTTTGCATCCTAGTACTATTTTCTTACATAATATATATATATATATATATATATATATATATATATATATATATATATATATATATTATATTTAGGTTATGCTGTTGGTGCACAGTAAACTATAAGCTTGTTTTGAGAGTTATTTTGTTGTGTGAGCGTTATTTCATAGCACCTATGTCACCAATCTGGCTATCAAAGCTGCGTGTTGTGTGTTCTTCGTGTCTGTTGCCCGTGTATAAGCTATTTGTGAATACTATTGATGCTCCTGTTCCACTTCGTAGCATGTATGCAGGGTGCTCGTAGTTGGCATGTCATGATTGGGATTAAAAGTAGGTGTTCTTGTGTTTTCCTGCAATATCTATTTGGTGGTTCCAGGGCCGTGGCGGTGCTCGTTTTCGTTTGCAGTGGGCTTTTATCCCAGACCTTCACTGATGGCATGCAAATAACATTTAAATCTTGAAGGTTATGAATATCTTGTCAACCCAACTAACATTACTGAAAGCAACAAACATTTGAACTTAAGCAATGCAGCATATCCATGGCCATATAACTACACACACACACACACACACACACACTATCCAGAGAAGGTCCTCAATACATTACAATGCAAATGTTCTCAATGTCCACTTATTGTACAGTTAAAACAGAATATCCACAATATATAATGAAGTAGCATGTTTAGCTACATATCAGCCTGTGAAGACTTAAACTAACTGCTAGTGCCAGCAAGTATGACAATTAATTGACTTTTTAGGCACAGTTAACGCTTTTTTTTCACTGGCTTTAGTATTCTTACTGATTTCACTCAGTCCCTGTTGCCTGTTGATAAAAGTGTCTAAATCCAAAAATCAGTTGGTCAGGTATGATATAGGCTTATGATATTTTGTCATTTAGTATGCAGTGTTAATGTGATGGACTGCCTTCACTAGGGTTGAGTGTTGGTATTGTGGTCAGAGTGTATGCTTGGTACCCTGGAGATCTGGATTCGAAGCTGGGTGAGGAGACTTCTTTCCCCCTTTGCTACCAATGGTGTCAGAAGTGAGATGGCTTGCCGTAAGGCCCCGTAGGCACACCTACTGCATGAGCCATATAAATACCTTTATCTGTACTTGAGCTGTAGCGGAAGAAAAAAGTAATTTAAAAATTGTCAAAACATCAAATACAAAAAAATGAGGTGTGCAGGTTCTGTTGTTACTTTACACCAATTACTTGATCTAGGCAAGACTGCCTGGGACTGGTATTTCAATGGTTTGGTTTGGAACTAGACGTGTCTAGAGGCAAGTGGCCACTCGAGTGGAGGAAGAAGGCTGTGGCACAGCAAACTTTTAGGAGTAAGGGGTGTTCGGAGATGAAGCCAGAGATGAATTTTTGCTGCTTAGCCTGAGTCTGAGTGCAGACAGACGAGGGAAGAAAACAGTAAGATAGAGGGGTAAGCTAGAGCTTAAAAAACTCAAGGCCGGTTGACTGCACTTACCATCTGTCAGGGTAGTAGACATTGAGTGATGATGTGGCTGAAGTTACCAGAGAACTTGCTGCAGGTGTGTGTCATTCTGCTGAGGTGAGCAGAAGACTGTAGCGAAGGGGAGGAGAAGTCACCTCACCCGGCTTCGCACCCATGCGCTTCTCACACTCCCTCATCTCCCACCATACTTCTCCCATCTAGGGTACCCCACATACTTATGCTTCACCCATCACTGGGGTCCCTCACAGGATCAACCTAACCTGGGGGTCCCTTATATGGCTCACACAGTTGGTGCGCCTCCAATGGCCTCATGGCAAGCCATCCCACTTCTGAGACCATTTGTAGCGAAAGTGGAGGAGAAGCTTTGACCGCACACCAAAGAGCCAGGCTCCTTGGTATGGCAGTCAGAGCACACCCACAACCCTAGTGATGGTCGCTCCATCACAAAGACTTACATGGGTTCAGCAGTACTTCCATTCGTCCCCTTTCTGAGATGTTGAGGAGGTCTGGATGGTGCTGAATGGTCACCATAGGTTGAGGAGGCAGAAGAGATAGGACTCACCAATTTGATTTAGTTGTTCTGAGAGACTAGTAAAGCACATCAATAAGCTTAAAGAAGTTAATGCCCTGGTGCAGGCTTCATTGCCTGCTCAGGACAGACTGAAATGAAAGGATTCTGTTTAAAGAACACATTTTAAAGGAGAGTTGAGGGCCTGAACCCTGAAAGGATAACAAAAAGGATGTTCACAGAAGTCACTTGAAGAGTCCAATGCAAAAAACTTCCAAACATTAACTAAATTCAGGCAAAACAGTCCAAAACACAGAGGATCACAACACAAGTACCTACAGACAGGGCAGGAAGATGGGTGGCATGTGTTGGCAAGCAGGGGTGGACAAACAGACTTGAGAAAGTAAAAGTCCTGCCATGTATTTCTTCTCCAAGTGCTCTTAACACAGGTGATTTTAGTGATTATAGCTCATCTGATTGAAGAGTTGTGTTAACTAGGATCACCATGTTCAGGTTAATTGTCAGGAACAAATATGTGGTAGGACTTTTACTTTTTGAACCAAGGATGTCCGCCTCTGAGGGAAAGTGCTAGAGTAATGTATCGGAAATCTGGACAATGAGTCAGTGCACAAGGAGTATTTGTGTGTCATCAGAGACGAGGCCAGGTGTAACAGTAGACAGCTTGTACTATCCGGTAGCTGTGTAGACAAGCCAGCTGGGTAAGTTCAGTAGACGGCAAGTGTCCTTAACTTCCCTCTTAACGCCTTATGTGCCACTGACTTAGCTAAAAGCTGAATAATGTTCAACTTTTTAGGCAGTGGCAGATGCATCAACCAATCAGATCTCGTTTAGAGCATGGTTTAGAGAGGTTCTTCATCAAGCACAGTAAAGCACTGATGTCAGACACTACCATCGCACACTGATTGATGCTTATGTGTGAGTTTGGTCTGAACTGGAGGTGGGAGCTTTAATAGAGTGAGAAGTATAGGCATAGTAACTGCAGAATCTGCCAAGACCATGGCAATAACATTATGCTATACATTTTACATTTATATGGTGGCTTGAATGACACATTTAATGTCACCAGTAACTCACTATAAATATATCTGCTATATTATGTTGTTTATAAATTGTGCATTTATAGAAATACCATGCCAACTACTAATGCTAATTTACACAATTTCACTTAACTGTAGCTCTTAGGTGCTTTTGTGCCAATGCAAAGCTTAAGTTAAATGGAGTATGAAAGACAGACCCACTGTAAATTCAGTGCTAGAGCAAAGAGCTGCTCTTGTTACGTAAAGTAAGAGGCATCAACAAATAACAAACGGTGAACTGCTATGGCAGCAAGAAGTAAGGATATGGTATACAGGTTTCTGTGGGAAAAGGAGCATGTTTAGCCTTGGCTGCTAAACAATGTAAGGACCACTGCTGTAGAGGAAATTCAGCTATTACACTTACTGTTGCAGACATCTTCGTGCAGAGTGTCAGCACTAAGCATCAAATCTAGTCTTTTTAAAAGCCTTAAATGAAATCAAGCTATTTGGACTACATTCGACATTTAACATGATGTTAATTTATATTCAAACATGCAAAGCATAAATAAATAATTTGCTTATTCTTTTTGTTTGATTTGAGGATAATCACAGCTGTGTCAAAAAATTCTCCCAGTCATTCTGACTTTTTGTCGCAGGGTTTATTTTTAAGGCATCTGACCAATCTTCTTGGCAGTCGTAGGAGGTTGGCATTTATTTGTCCAATTAAAATGTTTTAATTGAGATCACATGAGGCTGGCATTTACAGGGATTTTGTCTTTATTGAAAGTGTTATAGCACATATACACAAATACTGTTATGCTCATCACTGGCTGCAGTACATCTCAGTTTCAGTGTATCACATCAAGGCAGGGGTCCCACCATCCAGCTGACAGCACAGGCTGCTCTTAGTGTGTGTGAAAGAAGACAGAGAAGTGAGAGAGGCAGAACGAGAGAGAGAGAGAGAGAGAGGGTGGAAAAAAGACAGGAAGAGAAAGAGAGAAGCTCTCCTGCTTTCCTGTCACTATTTCTCAAAACCAGGCTGAGCAGAACTGAGCCATAAGGGAGCAGCTGCTGACTGACTTCAGGCTGCTATTGGAAGCACCCACTAGGGGCTGCACGAGCTGAGCACGAGCGGATCAATACAATGAAAGAGAGGGGGAGAGAGAGAGTCAGCCGGGAAAGAAGGGAGAGAAAATAAGGCAAAAGCAGGAACATAGAGAAGAGGAGCTGTCGGGCGAGAACGAGCTTGTGTGCATGAGAGAAGGCAATTGACAGAAAGCACGAGGAGGGGGAGGGAGGGAGAGAAAGAGAAAGAGAGAGAGAAAGAGAGAGAGACAGACTGTGTGTGTGTGTGAGAGAGAGGGAGGCACATGTATAGATGTGCAGCATGTGTTTGACTGAGTGAGAGAGTGAATTAGGGGGAGTGTGTGTGAGAGAGAGAGAGACAGTGAGAGAGCAGGAGCAAGGTGCACACGTTGCCCTGCTTCCCCATTGCAGCCACAACCGGCGAGGAGAGAAGAGCTCCCCGACTAAACGGTGGGAACAACAGAGCCTCTGAACACTTGGCGGACAGATCGATTTCCCCCCGCCCAGCAGAAGAGGCAGGCACAGGAACAAGCTTTCTTAGGATCGCTGACAGAGAAATAGACACACAGCGAAACGGATAAAGAGAGAGACAGAGACAAGAGTCAGAGGAAGGCAACCCAAAGCATCCTCTGCCAGGCTTCTGAGATTAGGTAAGTTGTGCTGTATGTCTTTAAAGGCTAGGATGCTCCCTTTTGTGGACAGACACGGGTCAGTCTCCATAGGTAAATGACACAGCAGGTAGGGGGCATGGGGCCATGTGTGGGGGTCAAGGGATGCAGTGGCCAGAGGTCTCCTCATTGCTCTAACCATTGCCCTGTTTCTCAGGGGAGGGGGGATGAGATCACTATCAAATGACTTCTAGTTTGTTCAATGCATGTTTGCTCTAATAGCGTGAAATAACAGAGTGGAATTTAATTGGATATTGTTACATTTCTCTTATACTGTAGAGGATTATTTTTATCCTTTGGTGAGAACTCTGAATGTGTAAATTACAGTACAACAGTTTGAATGAACTACTCTTTGTTTTTTTCTCTCATGCACACTCATTGCTATTTTTATGTTGATGCAAAAAATATGTCAGTTCCCCAGGGTATTATATAGCCTTTATAAAACCAGTAATGATTTGTTCATATAATTGATATTATTAGTTTATGGTTTGTCATGGTAGGCTCTTACATATATCACAAAATATGAATATTTCTTAGTGACACTTAGTGACAGAATCTTTATAAAATATCTTTTTCAGGAACTTCAATACTGTCTATAAAGAAGTTGCCTTTTCATTAGGGCGGTCTAAGAAAGCTTTTTTTAAGTTGATGATTTTTTCCATACAGAGCACTTTGTGTTGTCAAACACACATATGTTTGCATTTTTAATTGCACTTAATACATAGTGTTTATAGATAACATGTAAAAAGTAAAAACATTGGATTAAAATTTTGAAGCCAGTGATAGTGATCCAAAATTGCCATTATAATCAACAGACCATCAGGCTTTTGGATGAATTGAGTTCTGCAGCAGCTGATGTATCAACACAGGCTTATCTCAAAGATTAGGTCTGCACACAAAATGTTATGCATAGCTAACAAACATCAAAAATCATCACCATATGGGGCTGAGGGTAATGTAATCAAGTCCATCTGCATGGGTGTCTGATTTTTGTTCACATTAATGAAAAACTACTGGTGTGATTAAATTCATATTTTTGTATGAGGTCAAAGGTTACCACATCTCAGTTTTGCTACATGAACATCTGGCTCTAGGCATTTTCTAAACTTCTTTAAATTCTAATTTGGGGATGAGAATGTAGTCACCTGACTGCTCCTTGCTGAACCCAGGAATATCCCATTAAGCTGACTTTGATGGTCAAGAGGTAAAAGTCATAGAATGTGCTGTGGGACTTTTGGATCAACTCAAAAACTTTATGACTATAAAGTGGGTGCAGTAATACCAAATCCATGCCTAAATCCAAAAAGTGCACAAGTCCTAAAGGCTAAAGCTACTGTTGGTAGCCTTTGGGCTTCTTGTGGCGAGTTTCAACATTTACTCGGACAAACCCAATTCTGTTTATTATTGTCTGACACAATGGGGAAACTTTTCTATGCACGGTGTGTTTTAGAAGCCGGTCATGCTAGATAAGGCTGAAACTGCTGTCCATCTCCATGGAAATTATATTTTTTTATGAAACGTGTCAGCTTTTCCTTTTGAGAAATGAAGGAATGTTGGAGCAAATGCTGATACCATGTGCTTTACCGCTCTGATCTCTCTTATTCTATCTCTCTCTCTCTCTCTTTCTTTCTTTCCTTTTTTCTTTCTTTCTTTCTTTCTTTCTCTCTCTTTCTCTTTCTCTCCCTCTATCTCTCTCTCTGCAGTGCTGCACTGTGAAGGTTATTGTCATATTTCTTAAGTGTGTAATTTGTCAAAGTCACTTCAACATACTGGCCATGGGCAGAGAATTGGATATTGGCATGATATTAAAAAATCTGGTTGGGGGGAAGGGGGGCAGGTGGGGGTTGTCTTTATCAGTGATTTACTGGGGGTTTCATGGGTCTCTTGCACCTATGCAGTGAGACCTCATTTCTCCTGTGGTGCTCTGTCTATACCCACAGTGGCTAGGAGGGACACCCTGAGGTAGAACCCAGAGCTCTTGGATTGGTCGAGTGTGCTTCTTGGCCACTCATTTTTTAGTCCTCCCTCTTGCGTTCGTGTCATTAGTTTTGGGCGAGCGTTCAAAGGTTCTCCCAAAGTCTGAAAATTTAGATAACATTCTTTGCATCCCTCCGACACTGCAGGCTTATCCATTAAGGCATGGGCGCATTCAGAAACCTGTTTAACTAACACAGGCCTGTTTATGCAAATGCGAATCAATAATGCGCCTTACGGGTAGAAAATGTTAAAGCTTCAGCTTTCAGCTGAAGGAACACAAATATCACCTAAATAAACATGTTTACTTATTTTATTTCCACTTTTTAAAGAAGCATTTTTTGCAGTGATTAAATTTCAAGAGTATTAAAATTGTGTCACTATGGGCCCTCGGTTGGTTGCTGTCTTTCCTGTTCAAACCCTTAACAGTTTCACCATTCAGAGATCATTAGTGCAGTGGAAGAAACTCCAATGGAGAAGGGTACCATTTTGCTGTGCACTGTTGATTCATTGCCGTCTTGGATGGCTACAATCTCTCGCAGTCTCTCTTTTTCCTCCCTCTATATCCATGTGAATAATTAATATTTACCAGAGTGCCAATGGGTAGCCAAACAACAAGATCGTGTTAGTCTATGCGGTAATTAATAATTTACATAATGTTTCAGTGCTGGGGATTAGTTTCTCTATGGTGCCCAGCAGTTATTGTGTTAGCGAAGGTTTCCCCATTACTCCCTATCGCAGCGCAGAGGTAATTAAGACAGGATCCCATTTGCATTCCGACCTGGCAGAAGCCAGCTGAAAACCCAAGGTTGGGATTCATGTGCCGAAGGCGCAGGTGATGGATGCCTGTAGTTTTGTTTGCCTTCATTACAGATTCTCCCAGTGTGTTCTCACTTCAAATAAAAACGTTTGTTTATTAATAAGTAACTTATCATGTGTGCATTTATTGTAAATGGGACAGTTTTACAGACCAGTCCCTCTAGACTATGATACGTGACACCCAGTCTCGATTTTAGACATGACTTTCATTGTTTCATACCACTCATATGTAGCCATAGTACATACACTCTGTCAAGTGTGCAATCTATTTGATAAATGTTCAGGAGGCCCTGTGTTAAATGGTGTTCTTCAGCTGAAATCAACAAACAAGTGAGACAGAGAGAGAGGGAGAGAGAGAGAGAGAGAGAGAGGAAGGAAGAAAAAGAGATGAGGAAAGGTGTGAGAATTGCTTGGGCTCTGTTGATACACTCATAACCCAATCCGCCTACGGCTTGACCGCAGCAACCCTGCCTCTCCCCACCGTAGGACTCCTGCTTCAGGTTTGTCAGTGCCAGTGGGGGGAGCTGAAGAGCCCTCCTGTGCTGTGGGGTGCACGCAGCTTTGTGGAGAATGTCTTTCTTAAGAAAACCAGACCCGCTTTAAAATAGCATAGCACTAGTTGTGAACTTCAGCATGACGATTCCCATTAATGGGATTGTAATGAATATGGTAATGAAGGGGAATGAGTCAACAATTTTTTTTACCCTTTTCTCTGCCTCGGGCAACACCACAGCATCAGTTTTCAAGAGAATTTCACATATTACTATACAAAATAGAAAATGATGAAAAAGTCTGACATCCTTATCATGAAACTTTATATGACAGCAACTACAAGCATGTGTGTGTCTATGTATGTTTATGTAGGGGAATCTACCACTCTGCCTGTATCTCTAATGAGTAACATGTTGGGTTGATAAGTATATTGGACCAGAGCATCGGTCTGGGTGGGTAGATACCTCTAACATTATTAATCTTAAGCTGCCCGCAGTCAGAAATACGCTGATGAGAACAGAAAACAAGAACTCTGACAGGACATTTGTCAGGTCTAGTGTGACCAAGACTGAGCAAACCATGTAGTTGCTGTATAAACCAGCAAAGAATCAAAATGAATTCACTGGAGCATGGCACACACACAGGTTAGAGTGTAAAGCCATGGAGGGCTTTGCGTGTCAGCAGTGGTTAGGTTTGGCATAGTTTTTTATGGCTTGTGCTAAGTGAAGACTAGAGGATGGTGTGAAAGTGTCAGGGACCAAGGGTGGCTTCCTGACAGAGGGAGTGAGTGACATGCCAGATTAGCTGAAAGGGCAGTGGGACATCGCTTCTGATGTAGACTCAATGGATGGGTGTCAATCAATCATGTCCAGCTCAAAGTCAGAAAGCAGGTCATGACTAAATGTGGATGCACGCACAGCTATGCACATGCTCCACACACCCACACACATAAACACACACACACACAAAGACATACGCTTGAAAATCAAGTTAGCGTGTGCGTTTTCATGGAGGAATTTCCATAGTTATTGCCTCTGTGAAATCATAAAAATGTCTTCCATTTGGTGAATCCTTTTTTTTGTACTGTGGTTGGCAGTGGAAAAGATCCAGGCTTGTGCTTGCATGCTCTGATTCAAATGAGAGATGATGTTCAAATCTCAGGCAAAGGGAGTCTACCTGTGTTTTTGCTATTTACCCTATAGGCCTTCAGAGGAGGCACAGCCATGCCTTTAGTTCCATCTCTCATTCATCTCAGCCTGTGCAAACAAACCGTGCATGGCCGAAGAATTGCTTATCATGTGTTAACATTAGCAAGGCCCCACTGTTTTACTGCAAACATGAAAAGAACATTATACAGATCAGGGATGCTCCTTTTTTATGTAAAGGCCAACTCCTGGGAGCTGCTCAAAGGGTCTGTGTTCAGGCTCCTTCCCAGCATGGGTCAGACTTAAATGCCAGGCTTGAGAACACTGACATGTTTGCAGCCGACCTCTGGTCTGCGTGGAGCCTCTGAGTGGAGCTAAGGTATTAAGTTCATCCGCCGAGCCCAGTGGCCTGCTGGGCACTTTGCTGTTTAAAGATGAGAAGATACCCACCCCAGAGATGCAGTACAAAGCAACATATTTACAAAGTGTTTGTTATCCCTCCCGGCTTTCTGTCTAAATGGTGCAAAACATTGTGGTGCCTTAAAAAGGCCCATCTGCAATCATCTTCATCAATTAGGTGTGTTGTAAGCAAAATAAGGCCCATCTGCAATCATCTTCATCAATTAGATGTGTAGTAAGCAAAGTGCCCTTTAATTGGTGAGTGATTAAGTGGCAAAATCATTTTTTGCTCCAGTGAAGATTCCATCTGTCTGCAATCAGAACACACTATCGTTCTCATAGTACGCTTCTCACTCGCAAATTTGACTTTAATCAGTGGGAGTGTCAGTTTTCCCTGTACAACAGCAGCATATGCCCTAGCCTGCCATATCTGTATATACAGACATACCTCTAGACTGTATTAAGCAAATCCTTTTGATAACTCCAATTTCAATTACTGTCGGTAATCTACCCTTTAACACGTCCTTCAGTGGTGCGCGTGTTTACTGACTGCTGCTCAGGCCAGTTAGTGACAGGCTCTCAAATCACTACAGTTAAAGGACATGGGACAAGTCCTGAAAGCAAATACCCTGGGCTTAGCACAGTGGTACGGCAGAGAGAGCGGAAGAGCCCGCTATCCTGTCTAAATGTTGTCTGGCAAACAAGTATTTATTATTTTGGTCTTAAGAATACCTCGGATACAAATGATTTTCCAATGACTGTGGGTCAGTGGTAGTAATTACAGTGGCGCTGATTAAATTTGCCCAATAATTAAACAAACATCATTGATTTCCCAGCTGAGAAACCCCCAGCCGTCTAACCTCAAGTCCTGGATGCCCATCATCCATCTCTTCATCGTTGCTTCCTGGACACCCTGAAGCAGTAGGCCAATCAGATAATTGCAATTTGTGAAATGAACATGTTGTCAATTCCAGTTGAGCACATTGATATTCCATGCGCTGTTAAAACCCCTTTCCCATTTCCCTTCCCATTAATTGATGGCCAGGATCGAAAGGGTATAACTCAGTCCCCTGACAGGAAGCGCATCGTGGAGCCTTGCATTTGTTATAACGCTATTTGGTTAACACATTTTTTTGTTATTATTATTGCTTGTTTCTTATTGTCTTCGCTCTGACCTAGTGTTTGTAGTTGTAGTTCTGCTTCTTGTTATTTTTTTTCTTCAGCTTCTCCTTCTACCCATCTGTGCAGGCAGATGGAGGAAGACTCCCACATAGTTGCATTTGGCTGCCAATATTTCACCACTCCGCTTTTGTAGTTTGGAAGAAAGAAAGTGTACTCAGCTTCACCTGCTCCTGCTTTTTCCTTGCTTGTTGCAGACTCATGACCAAGTGTGCATCTCCAGCCTTTCAAATTGATTGCCTTCCTACGAATCAAAGTTGTTATCCTGAAGGGAGCAGGTGCACATCACTGATCTGCAGCTGAGGCAGAGGGGCCCATACAAATGTGCATTTTTACTGTAGCTGGTGGCACTCTGGAAGGCCAGCTCTGACTTAACCAGGAATTGCTCGGGACTGTCTAAACACATTTTGAAGAGGGTGTAGGGTGGCTTTTTTTCATGCATAGTGGCAAACATCACTGTCCTGTCCTCACTGACAAGGCTGAGTGATTTATTTTCATGTATGGAAATGCACGAGGATGCCCGTGCTGTGCCACTAACACTACGTCAATAGGGATGAAGTCACCTTACGACAGCAGGCAGTTGTCCTACATTGCCGTTGACAAGAGCTGACCTACCCATACAAAGTCACTTTAGCCAGTGTTCCATTTGCATATTTTTAAGATAATGCACACATGACGGTGTCAATTTATTATTCACAAATCAAAGTCAAAGCTTAGTCCTCAGCTGTGCTTGGTTTAAGAAATTGATAGAAAGACACCAGGAACAAGTAACCCACCCTGCCTGACTCTACAAAGCAGACCACTGGCTCCACCTCCACTGGGTTTTTGGGTTGAGGCAGCAGTTCTCTTAGCCTGTGAAAAAAAGTCCTTGCTCTAGTCAGCATGTGCACAGCCAGACACAATATCCCTGATCTGAATTAATATGTCTCATTATGTGGGCCTGTCCGGTCTGCTTTTTCTTCCACAGAAATTCACAATCAAGCTATTCTTCAGCCTGCTGTGTGTGTGTGTGTGTGTGTGTGTGTGTGTGTGTGTGTGTGTGTGTGTGTGTGTGTATGCATGCGTGTGCACGTGCACACGTGCACGTGGTAGGGTGAATTGGGTGGGTGGCACACTAGACAACTCTGTTATGTGGGACAGGGCAGACTGGAAATGGGCGAAAAGCCTTTTGTCGCTTTCAGACCATTTTTGGATAAACGTCAAAAGTTCCATCAGCGAATGTCTCCAAATAGAAGATGGCTGGCATCAATAGAGTAAGACCTAAATGAACACTAGAAATGTGAAGGGGACATGGATTAGTATAGAATGTTGAATATAGATTACATGAATGATTTATTTTGTCAGCTTTGCTAGAGAGGAATGAAGTTGTATTTCCTCTCATTTCGCTTGATATTCACCAGATCTCAGTGTGTATTGACTGTATGTACTGCAGTGAGACAAGGTTTGGCCTGGGAAATACACTGACCTTTCACAGATTCAGTGGGATGGACCCATACAAAATGTAGCATGAGAGTGTGTTTCAAGTGGTACATGTAAAAATGCCTTTGTTCTTTCATGTACATTCCAAACAATGTGAAACCCTTTGTGTGTTATTTATGGAAATTTTTATGGAAGTCAGTGACGTTTTTCTGTAGGGTGGCCATATGGTGATATTTTTTTACTGTTCTTCTATAATCCTTTGACAGGTGATGGTACTATGTAGTTGAAAAAGAAATCAAAATCTATAAAGGTTTGATGCTATTAGACATACTTTAAGGCTTATTGGCTATTTAGATTACATGTTTTCAACATCTGAATGAGGACAAAAAGAACATTTTAGTCCTGAAGATGTTTCCATCATCACACTGAAGGACAGAGTAAAGTCTGTCAGTAGAGATAAGACAGAGAGCTGAAAAGGAGGGGACTGGTGCCATTCGTCTGTACTGGCACAGCTTGGCTTTGACAACAACAGTGTTTTGAAGTTTGCTCATTTAAACTGGGCCTGGCAGAGTATAGCCCAAATTGAAAAAGTTCAAGAACAAAAACCATACAGTACAATTCTTGACAAATCAGCAGAGCTGATAGTTCCCTGTGTTGTTTTAATGAACTGCTGCATCTGCAAAGTGGATTACACTGCAATGCCCTAGCCAGTTTCACCATTAGCTTTGCTATGATGGCTCACCAAACCAGTACTGGCAGCCATGGGCAGCCATTTTTCTCTAACTGAGGAAATGGTTCAAGGGAGATGCAAAGGCAGGGAGCCATGAAAAGGATTAGATAAATGTTTTCTGGGAATATTTAAAAAGGGAAAGCATGAATCTTACCTGGGCACTCATGCTTGAAATTGGCTGGAATCGCTCTTCCACTATGACATGTTGGATCACACGCATACTTATTGTCAACCCCATTATAAGAACTATCCCCATCCCCCCACCATCCGATTGCCTTGCCTTTGCATGAATGGAGTGGTAACTCAAAGGCATAGTACCTTTTCATGCGTTCACTCAAAAGGCACTTCTAAAGGTCAGCCTTGGTCAAATGTGTCTATAATTTGTTCATGTGTGTTCTTTTGGCAGAACATCAAAAAATCAATTAGTCTTGGGTATTTTCTTGTTTTATGGCAGTCATTAAACTTCATGTTCATTACACATTTATACAGTCATTATCCTGTCTGGCTATTGTGACTACCCATGAACATGCACTTGTTTAAAGGTGTGTATGTGTGTGTGTGTGTGTGCGTGCGTGTGTGTGCGTATGTTTGTGTGTCTTCATGTGTCAGTGCCTGTGCATGAGCATATCAGTGACTCTAGTCAACATGACTTAACATCGACAGTGTGAAGCACCCACACCCCCAGCCTGTGAAAAATGCTGAGAGAAAGTCAAACCAACGTACTGAATTCTCTAAGGGAGGCAAGCAAACTACTACTGTCAATTAATCATGACATTGCTCCTCACACAGACATAAGCAGGCATAAAAATAGGAATGCCCTCAAAGACACAGCTGTCAGTTATGGATGACACTGCTTTTAAATAGCACGGTGTCTTTGTTGCCAGCTGTAAAAGTGAATCCTGGAGTTAATTTTCGATGGTGTATTTATTATTCATTGGTGTATTTTACATCAAATGTTATTGACAGAGAATTTTTAGATGTCAGTGCTTGGAGAGGACTGAATGTAAATAGGTCAGATTGTGAGCCTGACCAGTTTGGTCAGCCTTTTAAATGGTTTTGCAGAAGTGTATAGCTTTAGCATGGATGTCTCCTGTTGATAAATGCAATGCACAGCATCTGTTGTTATGGCTGTGGAGGATAAAAGAAGAGGACTGAAATCTTTGCTGAGTTAACTCTAAATCAGGAACAAATTCACAACCAATTCCCCCATTTGCATACTAATGTATCTGACTCAATGTCTGAAGCAACTGCTTGTCAAAGTGAATCCAACACCTATCTCTAGCTCAACCTGCTGAAACAACAGCCCAATGTTCCAAGGCAAGTTCCAGAGTGGCTCTGATATTTCTCTTGTGAAACCTGTTGCAAGTCTACAACAGGCTTGTTATTTAACGTATGCCAGGGACAGGAATATCTTCACCTTCATCTGGCATAGTGATAGCTGTTGGTCCTTCTCTTTGATGGCATGGATAGATTCTGAGCCTCTTCCCAGGCATTCAAACATCTCCATGTTTTTTTTCCAAGGCACTGCTCCTATGTGCTTGGTGCCAGCCTTATTAAAAAAAAACTCATTGTCATCACAACTCATTGCTCACTGGGGGCCATATCAGTCAATTGCTGTATGTTACAGAAAACAGGAAAAAAGGTTTTGTGGGATAAGAAGCAATCAGATTGTCCCCTCAATAAGGATGTCCTTCTTGGTAGCCTTCTCTGGGGCATTTTCATTGAAAGCACAGATGATTTAGAGATCAATACATCTCTCATTGGTTTTCAACATAAAATGCAACAAGGTCAATTCTAGCTCCTTTTTCTTCATCAAAGTATCAGCTATTTAAAAGGGTAAGAGAAAATCTTCAAATAATGTCTTTCCTGACCATGGATGTCCCTGACATGGATGAAGCAAATCAATGTTTGTGTTCTATCATTGCCAAGCCCCAGGATAAACCTTGAATACATTTAAAGGATATGTTGGAAAATAGTAGTAAGAGTCTCTTTTCTTGTTTTCCACTGCCACTGTTCAATAGCAAAGACCAGTGGGTGGTGAAAGAAGCTTGAAGCTCTCTGTGCATGATAATAATGGTCCAAGTCACAAGATTACAGTATATTCAGTCTTCTGATAGGCAACTCTTTGACTTAGAAGAGGGAATTGGTGCCAGTTCTTTTGGTAATGCTGTGCTAGATGGCCTAAAAGAAAAGAAGAAGAAGAAGAAGAAGAAGGAGAAGAAGAACAACAACAAAAAGAAGAAGTTCTCATGACTGCTTTCTTCCAGAAGAAAAAGCAAATAAACAGGACATTTAGAGGAAATTGTAGTATGATATGCATCCGCATGTAGTTTTTATACCATTTTGCTTTTTTTTTTTACATCAGCAGGACAGATTGTTTATTAGAGGATGTTACCTTCTATTAAAAAATGTCTCAATTAGGCTACGTTAGGTGTTCATGTTTGTGAACACATTTTTTGTAATTGGTGTCAGTAATTACGTTTTGGATATTGCAAGGTATTGAGTACAATATACCATTTCTCTACCATTTCCATAACTTATTTCCTCTACAACCTGATATCAATATTACAACAGAAGCTACAATAATTGGACTTTATGGCTTTATCTATGTCTGTATGCAATAGGAATTAATATCACACTAAAAAGACACATTTTAGTCGGTTTAAAATTGCCAGCTTATAGCTTTTTCGAATAAAAAGGGTGTTGACCCAATGTGAATAGAGGAGAGACAGTATTTGATGGGATTTAATTCTCACTGGGAAAATGGAAATAGACAAAAATGAAATTATTGCCATGCATTAATTTCAGTTTTCATTAGTCAGAGAGCTGGGGAGGGTACTGGGCACAGCACAAGAGCAGCAGCCCCCTGACAAAGCCAGCCAGTGATGTCATGACCTGTATAAGTAGTCCTTTTTTCTCTTACTTTTTTTTGCCAGTGATGTTTCAACTCTATAACCCTCCCACCCCTCCACCCCGGCTCCCAAACGACCCTTCTTTCCCATATGCCCCACCCCCCTCCTCCACGTCCTACTCCTACTCACCCCCACCCAGCCCCCTACCCTACACGCCCCAGTCAATGCTGTTGCCATGGCGACTGGCACTGGGCTTAGATGAAGGGTGGTGTAGGTGGAGAGGCCTCTCAGGTCCACTGCTCACGTCGGCCTGCCACTCCAGCCCCGCAAATTAAGCCCTGCTCTGTGCACTTAACACGACAGTAGCCAGCAACAGGAGCACAACAGCGAAGCCGTCACCGCTTACTCCACTTGACGACTCCCCATGCAACCTGGCAATGCCCGCTGCTGCCACTGCTGCCGCTGCTACATAATAGACAAGAGTACGATGAACCTCCAGAGTTGCGGCGTAAATCTGATGGCGTTATAACCCGAATGCGAATGAATACGATGAACAGCCAAATCATGTAATGACTGCAGCATTGCCAAGCGGTCTCTCCAGCTGGCTCGGTCCCGGGGCCTCCAGGGCAGCGGGACTAATTGAGTGCCCAGTCCGTCTCCCTGCTGGCTGGGAAACAATGAGGGCACAGTGCATGAGCAGAGCCTGGAGCGTCCCACCTGCTCCCATACCTAACCCTGGGTCGACAAGGGCCTCGTCTGAGTCAGTTGGGCGCAGGGACTATCTATCACCAACATGTTGTTGACCTTCAGCTATTCAATTATATGGTTATAGTGTGGTTCTTCCCGAGTCACTCTCTCACCATTACAGTGCACTTTTAAGGAGCAAAAAAGTAAATCAGACAAAAAATCCATAGCTCCATAGTTTGCCTTCATGTAGAATCATAAGGCAGCGCCATTTTGTGGTTGTTTGCCATGATGGAGGTCCAGCCATAGAAATGAGGAATGCTCCCTGCCTGGTTTATCCCTGTGTTCCTTAATGGTGGTTTAGTGGCTGATGTCAGCTCCCTGAGAGAAATGCAATGTTCAACAGGTCAGTCTTGCAACCCTGGTTACTTTGTCTTCTGCTTTTGTTTGTGTCTCGGTTGTAAAAGAAAATGATTGCAATGTTGTAGTGTGTCTGCCAAACTTAAGATGTTGATGAATCTTTAAAACATTTAAAATGTCAGACAAGACATGTTTCTGTAAGTTAAAGGGCAACTGACTGCAAAACGAAACTTGGCTATACATTATCTAATTATAAACAAATTATTCTTTACTCTTATGGAACTGAGTTAATTTTATTCATTATTTCCTGACTTGGGGTATCTGCACTAGGCAACTGCTCTAAATGTCCCCAGTTTAATTGAATAAACAAGCCTCTCGTGCATGGTGCAGTCATATGCTATTTCAGATAAAATAAAACATTGCTAGCCTTTCAAATGAGCCAAGTCATGGCAGCTGCCACTGAATCCTAATTTTTGCCTGTCACTTTCTTTCTCTATTTCTGACTGCTGGCAAGCACTGGGTGCCAGGCAGCTGAAAGTTTTGCACCGTCACAGAGAACATTGCTGCCATGTTTTTTTTTTCCTTTTCCCAGTGAGACCCTCACATCTCCCTCCCAAATGTGTCCATCTTCCTGGAACCCCAAGGCAAACACTGGCTTCCTTGGGGAGTGGGGGTGGGGGTGTCTTGGCTGTGTGTGCTCCCTCTCATCTCTGTAGGCTTGGGCAGCAGTGGAGGGTCTGTGCTGGCTGCAGCTGGCTGGCTGATATTACCCTGCTCGCTCGGCCCTGCCGGCCACCTGAGACTCCAGGGCTCTCTCTTCAGGGACTCCTCCAGTCCTCCTTATCTGGTGCCAACCTCTTTCCTGCTTCCTTCCCCTCTACTTGCCTCCCCCAACCCTGCTTGTCCATCCCCTCCAGCCATGACAGTGTCCACTTTTACCCTCTGCCATTCCAGGTGTGTCTGCCTTTCATCTATATCCATGCTTTCATGAAATCACAGCCAGGTGACAGGGAGTCCTTTTGATTTACTCTGGTGTCTCTGAAAGTAACGTGACAAAAGCAGCATTCATACAGAGCCCTCTAGTAAAAGCTTTGCTTCTGCCTTGCTTGGAGAGAGAGAGAGAAAGAGAGAGAGAGAGAGAGAGATTGAGATTGAGAGAGAGAGAGAGAGAGAGAGAGAGAGAGATGGAGAGAGAGGGGGGAGAGAGCTGTGGTTTTACAGCATCTATGTTGATATGGCAAAGCAGAAAGCATTTTTATGAGTAGATGATTAAGTGTTAAAAAAGCCTCTGTGAGCAGACGCAGTGGGAGTTGATGTGGTTGAGGTGTGATGGAGGGAGAGCCACGAATGATTAATGGCACAGAGAAGTGTGAAATTTGCTTTGTTAATTGCGTGGGAGGCTTTTAAGAGAGTGTTTTTTCCTATGTGTGGCTTGAAAGATGAATTTATCAAGGGTGGCTTTGCATTTCTAGTTTATATAGCTGGTCGCTGCTTTTCCAACAGTTCGTGAGAGCTGCTTGTATTTCCCCCCTTCCTGCACCAAAATAAATAAAATCCTGCTCACATACAGTGCCGTGTTCATTTGTCAAGTTTGTGTGCATGAAAACATGCATCCAGTATTCATGTCGGCGCAGTTAGTCACCACCTATTGTCGCAAAAAGTGATTGTAAATCTGTGGGAGCCTTCCAAGAGAGTGCCTAATGGGCTCTGGTTGTAGAGTTATAGCTGTTGAACTCAGACGTGCGGCTCTGTGGCATTGTTGAGAGCCAGTCTGGGTGTAAATAACAGTAGCATCACACCATCACTGGATGTGGCTCCCAAAACCACCATCATCTCCTCTTACTGGTTTAAACAGAAGGTCCTACAAGGTTAACAAGGTTAAAAGCTTCCCACAGTGAACAGCTGCTGAAAGTGGATTTCTTCCTCCCTCTCTTCCACCCAGTGATACAGGGCGACAAGGGCATATTAGTGATCTGATGAGATTGTAGTTAATGAAGTATTAGAATTAACAATTGACTCCCAGTGTGTGACAGGGTAAGATCTCACTAGCCTACCCCCTAAAGTAACAGGGGGAAAAGAATGGAAAAAAGAAATATTGCCCTCATACATCATATTTTATTAACATAATTTTCCAGGGGCTAGTGGCTGTTATTTTATTTATATGGGGAAGTCTTCAGAGGTTGAACCTCGGTGAAATAAAAAACCTTATTTTTGACATTTTGGTTGCACTTATACTCCAGTGTACCACTGATTAATTATAGGGTCGCCATAAACAAAAAGGGAGCAGTTGTTCTGATGTGTGCTGTGTAACTCACCAGCTTTACTAACGGTATAGCATATCATTCTTCACAGCCTGTTTTGTGCCTCATAAAAGCTGGCCAATTAATATAATGGACTCAGGGTTTTAATATATTCTTCATAACGTGGTAATTTGTATGCTGATTAGCTTGTTTTTTTTAAGCATTGCAGGGCATAGCTGTGGAGGTCACTCTGCCCGAATGAACATATTTCACCCGTGTGCATATTTCACGGGGCTGGATGAAGTCTGAGTTCTTTACACTGTCACTTGTGTTTTGTTGGCAGAGGAGAAACCATCCCTCCTTTTTAAAGGAGCCCCACCTTGGCAATATTAAGCATCATCTCACTGACAAGCCAGAAAGTAGGGGTTGTGGGGAAGAAGCACACCGCAGCAAAGAAGGAAAAAATGTGAAACATAATGTGGGACAGATAGCTCAAGAAGGTAAATTTATTCTAGCTGGAAAAAAATCTAACTCAAATATCATACATAGAGTTGTATGAAAACAGTGGGTCTTATTTATGGTTTATATGAAGACACCTCAAGGATATTCTCATTCAACAGCACTTCGTGGTGCTACATGCTGCTCTTTTCAAACGCATATTGTCAATATGGTCACCATTGCATGTGTGCAGCATTACATTGTTAAGGGAGAGTGAAATCCCTCTTACTCATTATCAAAACCTCGTTTTTCATAAGTTATTTCGGAAATGCAGTGACACGGTGAACATGGTAAAAAAGGCCTATGGAGAAGAGGGGGCTGGGGTGTGTGTCCAGCTTGGGGACACGTTAATTTAGACCAAGGTTATGGGTGCGACCAAAGAGCACAGAGCCCTCTCTCTGGCATGGAAATAAAGACAGTGCTCACAGACGCGGAACAGCACAAGGTCAGCGGTGACCAGCGATGACAAAGGAGTCCGTGGTGTAAATACAGAACTTGGGCTACTGCTGTGCCGCACATCTGTAGAAAAGCAGGATTAAGTTGAATACCATGGACTGTAATTTTCATCAACAAATCCACTTTTTGTTGTACTCTGAAAAGTTCTGTGATTATACATAAAACAATGTTGTGTTTCTAGTTAAAAACAGACTTTGTATGCCACACTGATCATCATTGCTAGCTGCCTAAATTCAACTATTACCTGGTTGAGGTGCACTTCAGTTGCAAGCATGGCCCTCTCAAACATGTTTGAAAAACACATTTTAGATTCTTGTTTATTGCTCTCCTGTTGATGCCTTTCATCTGTAAAAGGCAGAAGACCATTTTTATCCCATTCCACCTACTGAGATATGAGCTGTCACAGAAATATGGTAAGGGACTTTGTCCTGAAATTCAAAAGAGAGAGAACCTAATGCATGTCTTCCCTATGATTGAATACCCACAGATTACGCAACAGTAGTGGATTTGTCATTGTAGTATTTTTTGTCTGTCTTTCTTTTTCTTTCTTTCTTTTTGTGTCTTTCTTTCTTTCTTTCTTTTTTCTGTTACTGTTCACATGGATGCCATTCAGTTTGCACAATATGCCAATTTTGCCCTAGGAAAACAGGATTTATTAAATTCTCTTGCGCTCCTTTTACCCTTGGTCTGTTCCTAATCAGTGCTGCACACCGCTCCTCTATTGTACTGCCATAATGGTAGGGACTACAACCACAAAACTGTACCATAAAGCACTCTCCCATCCCCTACCCCCCATCCCCCGCCCCCGCCCCCAAATTCAGTTTATGGCTTCCCAATAAATCATTTCTGTACTCTCCCCAGCAACACTACATCAAACTTCCCACCAGCTCACTTAGGTGAGATTCCTCCACTGTGGTGCACTCAGTTAGCCTACTATGGGTAAGGCTCTAAGGCTTGTTTATGTTTCTGCATTCTTAAATTGACTGTGATTAATGAAGGATGCAAGTCTTCTCATTAAGTATGGACGAGTTTAGAAGAGTGATTCCACTTAATAAGAATTAGGTACCCGAAATTGGTCTTGGTTACAGATCTGTAAAGAAACTGAAAATGGGATGGGCCACCCAGCTAAGACCATCCTTGTTTTAATGCTCACTTGTTTTAGATTCAGATTTTCTCTGTTATTGTTTGAAGAGTCCCATGGATTATGCTAAATAAGCAATACTGTGTGTGTTCTGCAGCAAGCCTGCTGTCCATTCATGACATTTATTTTTCATATTGTCAACCATGGCTATTTATTTATTTTATTTCTATTCAGGGGGACAGCTTAGTGTGTTTACATACATACTGTATATGATTTTTTCAAATATACACAAAGCCAAGCTACTGATTTGTGTTTTAGTTGACACAAACACATATATGTAATACAAAATGCTATTTTGATCAGATCAGTTTGTTTTATGCACGTTCACTATTCTCAGTATTTATACTTTTTTATAATTAGATTTTTATTTAAGTAGGTTTAAGTCAAAATTCCTTCCTCTGCCGAACCAGAATAGCCTTTCATATGAATGCTATGCTACCCCTTCCTGACTGCACATGTTCCTGTTGCTTATTTTGAGATTATTTAATTTCATTCACTGGCTTAGTGTAATCATATAACTATATGTTGCCAGTTCAACATCAACCTTCATATGACTTTGACATGTCATGCTCTCAGGCTCATGCAGGTCATTGTTCATAGGTTTTCTCACTCACCAGGCAAATTTGGATAAATTAATTTCTATCTTTAACATCACCCTGAAATGTTTTTTTTGTGAAAGTTTTAGTGATACATTTGACCACTGTCAGGTATTCATAGGCACACATTAAGCTATACATAAATCACATAGATTTAAAACATTTGTGCAACCTGCATACATTTCTGTAAAGACACACCCTTTGATTTCACCACACCCATAAGGCTCATTGGTATCAAACTCAGAACAGATTGCATACTAAGCACTGACCTTTTGTGCGACAATAAACCAAACTGAAAGATGCCGCATCAATCTAAGTAGATTGCTAGCATTCCTCATTGTTACGGGCCAGGCACTGAACCCTTTTAAATAGGACCCTCGAACAAACAAAAGGAAAGGGGATCAATGGCAGAAGAGCTCAGAGCCCTGTGCTCTCTAACGGGCGTGGAAATGTTGAGGTAGTGAACCGGACGAATGGGCCAGAATCCCCACCTCCCCTCCCCTCACCACACCCCCACCCACACCACAGTCAATACTGCTCTGTATGGCCAAAGACACCAGCAATAAGCTGGCAGTACAAGTAGGAGGTGGGCACTGACCGAGGCAATGGATTTGCAGTGTTTTTTAATTCATTCATCCTGCATGGGACCGTGCCACAGGGCTGACATTCGCTCCTCCCTTCCACTCCTCCCCATGTGAGACGATGTCGGATTAATGCCTCCGATATGGCAGCTATTGTTGGGGCTCAGGGCACTCTGGTGGCCAGAGGATAATCAGGCTAAAAACAGTTACGGATCATTAAAAACTCATCAGAGCGAATGACAGTGTTTTAGTGCCCTCTGCATACCATTTACACCTCACCACGCTTTGCCGCAAACTTTGCAGCAAAAGTCAATAGTTGCCCTTGCAGTGACATATGTAACCACAGCAGAAATGTCTTCTCATTAACATTTCATCATAACTTTTTTTTTATCCAGTGGTGACAACAGGGGGACTATATGGCTGCCTGTATTGGCCAGGGCACATATTTGATCTTTAGAAAAAGGTTTAAACACACACACAGATGGACACAGATGCGCGCACGCACACACACACACACACACACACACACACAATCACGCACATAAACACACACACACAATCACACACATACACACACAGAGGTAATTAGGCCAACTGCGTCTGTGTGTCTAGCATTATTCAGATGTTATCATTTTGAAGTCCATAGTAAAAAAGTATTGTAGAATATTAAACAAGCCAATGCTGGTAATATACAGTAGTTCGCTTGATGAAACTGGTAACATCAGCGAACTACTAAGCAGACATCCTTAGTTATGGATTGTAGATGCTACGTAATTTTTCGTTGTTTCATGTTGTTTTTTTCAGTTCCCCATATCAGATCATCTTTGCAGCAACAATGCCACTCGGCAAACCATTACCATTTCCTTTTATGTTGTGTGTGTGTGTGGGGGGGGGGTTCCTGGCGGAGAGAGTGGGCGGAGATGATGAACGTGGGCGAGCTCTGAATGGAAATGTCAAGAGGGATAATTTCTTCAGATATGTGTCAGTCCATTTGTAGCTAAAGCCTGGTTTCAAAGGTCAAGTCAATACCTCATTTTTTTCCCCTGACCGCATGTTATTAACCATTCAAACACGTATCTGTCATCAGACAGGGCTAATGCAGTATGTATAGATCTCTGTGTCTTTAGCTTCAGGGTTACCTTCCTCTTTAATGTACATTTTATTGATTTCGCATTCTTAAAATGACTACATTCAATTGTCATTCAAACTGAACTAAAAAAATGCTTTCTCATTCATTCTATTTGACAGTCTCTTGCTCCTCCAGGGTTCCAAAAGTTCCTTTCCTCTCAAATATATATAAAATTAGTTTGCATTAATATTTACATTTATAGCATATTCTTATCCATTTTTTTTTAGCAAAGTATAAGCTAACTGCATATATTAGCAGGTTCATTGAGCATCGGCACTGATAAGGCTCAATGTGTTATCTCTTTTATCTTAAGTAGCTATCTGTAATGCATCCATTATTGAACAAGGGAAAAAATCCCTATGACACTTAAGAGCATCAATCACAGTCAGACTATCGATCAATCTCTAATTTTAAACCTTATCTCAGATCAATACCAACAAAATTATTTTTTAATTGTTTTCACAAAACACAGCCCAAAAAGGAGGTTTGGGGTGGTGTAGCTAGGTGACCAGTGGGCCAGTCAGAGTGTGCTGTGTGGGCATGTGCTCTGGGTTCAGGCATGCCGTATTGACTTTCTCTACACCATGTGCTTCAGAGCAAAGTGCTGAGTATGCAGAGGTACCTTACCACAATATTTAAAGCTGATTTATTGGTCCAAGGGTTTGTAAATTTATCCACTACTGGCTGTATGGGGTAGGCTTTAAACACATTGAATAAAGGAGTTTATGTTTTTTTTTAATTATGGCAGTTGTTTTGGCTAATCTAATAAAAGAAAAGAACATATGGAGGCTAGAAGAAAAACAAATTCTGTCTGTTCCACCAAACAGACCTAAGGTGATAGCCTTCAGCTGGGTACAGATTGGAGCGTCATGACTCAGTGAGAATCACCTTGTATCTAGAATTTTTTTCTTCTTCTGCATGAAAAATGGTAATGCTGTGTGAAAGAGAGAAGGTCCTAAAAAGAACTTGGTTGCTGAATTTTCTTAGAGAATAGAGAAATAAAGTCATTGCAGGATATCACATTTTCTAAACAGAGATGATTGTTTTCAAAGACACAATTGTAAGTCTGCTGCAGCTTGGATGGGAAATTAGATTTAAAAAGGGTTCCTTATGAAGGGTTTATTCATGGCTTTAGCTAACACATTTTTGAAAGAAAAAGAAATTAGCATTACCTAAACATTAAACCGTGGTCTTCTGATGTTTGTCAGTATACTCTGTAATCTAGCTTTTGTCTGTTATGAAGACTAAATAAGGACTAAATGGAGTATTTAGAATGTTTTATTATTATGGGCCAAATAAACTATGTGACTGAAGTAGTATTATGACCATACTATTCTTATCTAGTTAGAGCAAAACAAAAAACAGATGTCACCAATATAGAGATATTGGGTGAGAAAGGGGGAAAGCAATTAATTGTGCCTGTTAACATATTTCCCCCCATTTAAACATGTTTTTCTTGCAGGATTCAGCAGTCCTTGTGTTGTGGTCAAGCATTGCTAAGGTAAGTCCAATTTATTTAATTATCTGATGAATTGCACTTTTTCCCTATTGACCAGTATTTATTACCAGTGGTGGTATGGCATTATAAGTTCAGTTAGCAGAACAAAACATGTGATGGAACAACACATTCCTGTAAAAACATGTTTTAGATTATTTAGGATCTCTTTAGAATAATAGCCTAATCGATTCATTTATTATTCATGGCATTAAAAACTGATTACATCCGTAGTAGAGAATATCTGTCCACACAGAGTTTCAGAACAACAAGAAAATGCAACATAACAAAGAAACATCCTTCCCTTTTCCTGAAGTAGAATGAAACCCATTCAGTCACTTGGGAGGTCTGCTCCAATAGGCATGCTCTTTAAGGCGCTGTCCATGGTACTGAATCAATGTGCACAAATCATTTGATTGTGAAGCCTTCCCTACTTGTCTTGGCTCAGCTAAACCCTCAGCCACAGTCAGCAAGGATATTTTCCTTGACGAGAACCAACTAGAGACACCAACACATTAAGCGATTGAGGTTGGGGTGGGGTAAAGGGTTGGGGGGGGGGGGGGGGGGGGGTTGGAGCAATCCAAAACAACTCCAAGCCTCTAGCTATCCAGGCACATTTAAGAGTTTCTCTCATACAAAATAAGCATCACAAGTAGGCTATGCATGACAAACAAGCACAGCTCTGTCTCCGGTTACAGACAGAGGAAGTTTAAATACAGTGGCTCTGTGCATGAAATCAATGGAGCTGCTGACTACTCCTAACTCCCGCTAATACACTTGGGCATATAAGAGATGTTTATTAAAGTTGGCGAGGCTACACTGGGTCTCTTTGTGTTGCACTGATAAAAGGTCTGGGCCCCAGTGAATGCTAAAGCTCAGCTGGTTAGAGAGGCCAGCCGAGGAGGGAGGTGGAGCTGTTAGTGCCTGTATCGGGTGTTTGTGTGGGGAGTCTTTTTTTTCATGCGGCAGGGTGATTTAACATGTCCGCCTATTAATAAAAATTAGAACAACTGGAATGTTGTCCAAACACACAACTGAATACACAACTGAAGAGACGATCATTCCGGTGCCCAGCTTTGACTCAAATTAAGCTAGTTCAGTTTTACACAGTTCTTCGCAGCACTGAATCACAGTTTAGTATGCACACAGCACAACATATGCAGCTTGTTATTCAGGTTTTTTGAGAAATATGAGGTAGGTTATTGATTTCTCAAATGTCACAGGGTAAATGTTAGCAATTTCCTGCACCAGAGAAAGGGTGAAGTATTATGAGATCAATGTTGACTTTTATGGATGATTTGATTGTGCTGACAAACTGAAAAGAGGAGTGGAAGTCAGCCACTCAGAGAGCATTTGTAAATGCAAGCAAGCAAATGAACCAACAGTCAAACAAACAAATAAATACAGTTTTATGATGAAATTGCCCATTGAAAGCTAAAATAATACATTTTATTCATGTTCCATGGAGTCCAAGTAAAAATTAAGACCGGCAGGATTAGTAAATTCATTTTTTTCACAATTGAGACATTGCCTTTGTGATTTCAGTATAATTGACATGAATCAAAAGCAGGTTCATTGAGGATGTTTCCTTACGGATTGCACACTCTGCAACCCAAGAAATCTGTAGTGCTCACATGCTGGACCATACTTGTTGAATGCAACAAAGTCTTTACCCTTAACGGAGAGTCATTTTAGTCTTAAAACAAAGTTTGACAAACACCATGTTGTCAGAAAAAAGAAGGGTCATCTAGTTTATTTGAAAACTGGTATACTTTCCAGTGAAGTTTTAAAATCCCTTGCAGGTAATCTTGGTTAAAGCCAAAGTGCTGGTAATAAAAAATGAGTAATGCCAGCCACTCCAGAGAAAAAAGGCACAACTCTGAGGGACTGGAGGTGAAATTAGAGGAGGCAGTGGGAGGCTCTTCAGTAATGAGGAGAAATAGCAGTGGCTTCATATTCTGACAAATGGCAGGCTAGTTTGGGCAATCAGTGGTGGTTTTCTGCTTGGCTATATGCTACCTCATCTTACTAACAGAGAGGGGTGCCCTCATAAGTGAGAAGGGAAAGATGGGAGGAGGAGGGTGAGGACAAGGGGAAGGGAGGACTATAGTGAAAATGGAAAGTGAGAAACGGAGAGATGCATCTTTTCTCATTAGCAGTTTTAAAAGCGAGGCACACTCGTTCGCTGCTGTAATCCCTCTACCGCTCTCACCCCTGCAGCACAACAGTCTGTGCATACGCATTGGACACACTCATTATCTGGCTATTTATTTCATGTCACAAGGTTCTGGGAGGCCACCGCACATGTCAGCTAAAAGGCTGTGGTTTAGATCGCAAGGCAGATAGCAATTGCACACAGTGGAAATTGTCTAGCCCTCATGCTGCAACAGCAACACCTTTTTATAATCAAGAGTATCTCTCCAGCTAACCCATAACAATCCCCAATCATCACAAATAAAAAGGCAGCAACAAGTGGGTTGTTGATCAGTTAGTAGATCACGATCAAGGAATGTGAGGGGGGGCTGATAATTTCTTTAAAATATGTTTTGACACTCAAATGTTTCACAAGCCATTCTTTTCTCATGGACAAAAGCAGAAGTTAAAACATAACAAAGAGCCATGCACATACATTTTGGAGGGCAGATGCTTAAGCTTAATAGACACTCAGCAGTTACTTGTTACACATTTTAGAATAGCACACAATCTCTATATGACTTTTAAGTAGACTTAATAATGAGCCACATACTATAAATGTAGCTATGGATGATGGTGAACAAGTCTTTGACATGTCACAATATTGGTAACAACATGGTCAGTATTCACTGTATCTAAGCTGCACAAGAAAAGGTGATGGTTAGGTTGACATTTCTAATAGTGTTATGGTAGGCTACATGGTCCATTGCAAACTGCATCAAGATGTTTTATAATGTATTTCACAACACTTACAGTTTTAAAGCATATGACACAGTGGTGTTACCTGGCTGACATCAGCAATAACACGTCAGGTAGACATGAAGGCTGTTCAACAGCACACTTGATTTGCATGGGTTCATTTTGTTTATGATGGCAAAGGAAGCCAAAAAGGGGGAAGACAGGTCTCAAAGAATTAGAATCCAAATGCAAAAGTTGGGCACAGCTGTCACACGCATTTAATAAAAAAAATAAAAAGTGGAAAAAAGTATGGAATTAGACATAGGTCAATGCTTTGTGAAAGGGCACTTGAAATGTTAAAGGGACAAATGATGGCATCACACCTAGTATCTATCTGTGCATGTACCTGACTGAGGATGATGCAGTGTTTTTATATATTTCTATTTTCCCATTTGGGTTTTTTTTTTGCTCACCTGCATGTTGTCATTTTCCTTAGTCCTTGACATGGCCCCTTTAATCACCCTATAGCTTTCAGTGGGAGTATGTGCCCCAGATTTGGCAATACATGTAGGAGGCTCCCCAGGGAATTGTTGTGATTCTCAACACTCCTAGAGTGCTTAGATTGACAATTGTTCCTCCTTCACCATTGGCCCAACCTGATGTGTAGATAAGACTGTTTCTTTCTCTCTCTCTCTGTCTCTCTCTCTCCCTCTCTCTCTCTCTCTCTCTAGGGTTACATGTCTCTACATCTCTCTCTCTCTTTTCCATGAACCTCAAACAGGGTGACATGAAGAGTGCAGAGTGACAGCTCAAGCAGGTTACAGGTTTTTAAGGGTGCCATTATGTAACAAAAAGGGGGTCATTTGTGACCTTAGCCTTTTCCATACCCCTTCAGTAAATCTAGGGGACGTGAAATAGGGACCCTCAAAAATGCTCACAGCTTTTGTTTTTCACCAGTGTCAAGGACTCTACACAATCAGCCTGCAGCAGCTTTTCCTTGTGGGAGACATGTCCCAGGAAAGAGCGCTGAATTGATTCTCGGGGAGGATAATCATATTATTCTTCTCCCCTTGCTGGGGAACAGGCTGCTCTTAAGCCAATTGTGTCCCCAGGTTGGGGCTGTGTGTCAGCCATAGAATTTTTTAATTGTCACCTAGGAGATTGGGTGTGATATTCCTTTAGCAACATTATTCTTTTCCTATTGTTACTGTAAGAAAAACACTGAAATGAAACAGAGTCCTGGTGAAGCAATTTTGCATAAATGTGGGTGGGAGTGTCTGGAGAGGTAACTAAATTTGAGATCTATCTCATCTAGTGGCATAGGAGGGCAAAGTATAATGTGACAGTTTTGTTTTTCAGAGATTGCCTTTAATGTATGCATGGTGCTTATGTCAAGCCACTGTTGTTTTTAAAGTCAGTTTTTGGAAGAATTTACCACCATAGATTCTAGAAAAAAGGCATCACATGGAACCATTGAGGTTTTTGTGCAACAAAATGCAACCTCTTTTACTGTACTGTACAGTACACGGAAAGAACATTACTTGCATTATGTTAAAAAGACAACGATGGCAATTATTACACTTGTAAAAATGACAGAGTAGATTTTGGTTCTGGGTATTACTAGGGAAAAAACAAGCATAACCTTTCTATGCCACCCTCAGCTGTCAGGATCGTGTGCCTGTACTACCCTTGTCTTTTAAGCCGGATGTGAGAAATAAGTATCATTCCAGACAATATATGTTAAAAAAGGTGACAGAATACAATTATGTTTATGATAAAGATGGATTCAACTCATTGGTGTGCTATGCTGTATTGCACTGGTTTAATTACCCCGTAAATACAGTAAATTACATTAACACTAAAATATTACCATGGAAAAATAAGGGAATGGATGTTTTGACACTGAACACATTTTTCACTAAAAAAGTAAATCTTCCTTAGTTTCACCCTAAACACTCCAGTGTGTATAAGCTCTAAAACGTCTATTATGTCTACTACGATGTCAACAAAAATGTATATAAATACAATAGTGCCATCATACACTTACAGCCCCAGCCCAGATTGTATAGTCTGTAGAAACAAAATACACTGCAGGATAGATATGCTCAGAAGAGGCAGTGAAAGCCACTCTGAAGAAATTACAGGATGGCCATTTCAAGAAGAACAGGATTCATGATTCAGACAAACTCCCGTAATTTCACACCCCTCATAAGTTATATTACCAGTGCCCACAGGCATTTCCATTTCCTTCCCAATCAACTGTAAACAGCCTGTCTCAGGGGGGAACAAATTTTTAATCAGTTTCATTTTATTAGATTCAGTCATGATATATAAGATTATATTGAAGTGTGTTTTGATTATAAACCTGTTTAGTAAGGTTTTTAGTCATGCTTGGAATGGAATATGAATGTGAACAGCTTTACAACGCAGTTAAGTGTATTGGAGTAATTTGATTGGACAAATAGTGGTCCTAGAGACTTGCCATGTTGCTATTTGGCATAACTACTAAAAATACTTACAAAAGCAAGTTGAACATGTTAATCACTAGGATTCCTGGTTAAAATGTAATTCTGTTGCCCTATAACTTGGTTTTGTTGGTCTTTCTTAGACCCTATCTGGATTTGACCATCAGTAGAGGAATAAGACCAAGATCCAGGATCAGCATTTGTCCATTAGTTTCACCATAAGTAATTATCTAATGGTTTCAATGTTTTTAAACCAATTTCCTTACAGGGGAGCTTGACACAAAACCCTTTAGAATACCCATGTAATAGATTGGGCTAAACCTTGAAGGTTTACAATTTCCAGCTCACTGTGGCATGCTACAGCATTTGTCTCCACTGGTATTCTGTTTCCCAAGAGTACTTTAGCAGGCTCTTAAGGTCATAAGACCTTGTCACTGCATGCATTTTTCTCTTGCTTTACATCCCTACACACACACACACACACACACACACACACACACACACACACACTCCTCCTTACACATTCACAAATGAACCTTTACTCCTACATGCACAGCACTCCACAAAGCTCATTACATTTGCTGGGGTCATATTCAGTAAACCTGTAAAGTCTGCTGATGTATCTCATGTCCTGATTGTCTGCAAGGTCACTTTTCCACCTGAATAAAAGATTTATTTATCTATAAAACTGCAAACAGTACATTGGCTCAGCATGTGTCATGTGGTTCACAAGGAACAACAAGGGACACTTGAAACATCTGTAATTGCACCAGACAAGGTGACAGTACTCGTAAAGAGTAAAAGCAATTCCTTAAACCGTATCATACTATTTCATTCCACTTCAATACATGCATAGGCTCTTGCTATAGCTCACCAGTTCTCTCCCTCACAATGCATCTCAAATGGTACATGGCATACGGTCATCAAAGTGACAGCAAAGTCATTCCTGTAGAGATAATGGAACTCATCCTGGTACTTACAGATCTATTGCATCTATTGATGTAGGCACATAGAACACTCGTCTGAGACAAAGCTACTTTTCAGAAGGCGAATGGATTTGTTACAAATACCAAACTACCCTGGCTTTGAGACCCACTTTGATTATCAGAAGTGCCTCCATCACTATAGTTTGGCAAAAGGCTTTGTTTGCTTCCACATCATCAAATGTAGTGGCACAAATGTATGTGCTTTTGTTTTACTCTAATTCCCTGTCTTTTCTTCTGTAGTGTATTTTTAAAGGGGGATAATACAGCCCAGTACTCGATGATGTCATTTATGAAATACCAAATCTTCATGATGCAGGCTAGAACGGCGGTAGAATGGAGAATGTTCTGTGGAGTTGACTAATTCAAGCAATCGATTGGCCCTTGAGTGCTCTCACATATTCCTCTTCTCACTATTGTTTAATTAGAAGCTGATTAAAAGCAGTGTTTAATCCCAGCCATCTGAAAGTACAATGAGATGTGCTTTTAAATGAGAGATGTGCTTTTTATGTGGCCTGTATATAATTTTAATTGGCAAATGAAAAATATGCCTTCAGTTTTTCACTCCGTGATATGACATACACACCCACACACACACACCCACCCACCCACCCACGCACACACACACACACACACACACACACACACACGCAAACACACACTTAATGGATTTCATTAATCTTTTTCCAAATACCCTAATCTACTAAACTGTTGCTGTTTATCCTAAAAAAAGTTTTTAGTGTTTTTTTTATTTTCAAGATAAGATAGATAATAAGAAAATGAAAACAAACAACCTGAATTTAATATTCCAACTTTCAGCAGGGATATGTGTGTGGGTTAGTGTTCTTATGGCAATCATTATTCATGGCATTAGAAAGTGAGTGTTGGCACAGGGAAATTTTGGCCATTCAATCACCAGGCCTGGTTGTACTTTTGCCACTGGCATGATTATGGAGAGGGAGGCATTGGACAGATTGCGTGCAATGAATTAAATATCACCTCCTTGCACAGATAAAGTCCATCTGACACACATTCCTCTAATCACCAGGATGATGTCTGTGCATAGCAATGCCAGGATCATGGATTTTCACTGCCACAGGAAGGGAGCCGACCATGATTATTTCACCGCTTTTTTCAGAGCCACCCAGTCATGTCATTCCATTTCCAATTCACCTAATATATCGCTTCACACATACTCACAATCCAATCTCTGAGAATGCTGAGAAAAACACACAGTGGGCTTCTGTAGCTGAATGAGGTGATAGGTGGTTTTGAATGTATGTTCCCAATCAATCTGCTCACATTTGAACGTGCAGTGCACTTTTCCAATCCCCTTTTGTCAAATTCAGCCTGTTGCACCACACAGTCTTCTAGCTGTTAAGTGTGTTCACTCAAAAGGAGGGAAAAAACCCTCTGCTGTTGTACTTTGCCAAAACTCTGTTTGTGGTAAACAAACATAATTGCTCAGACTAAACCATAAAAACAATTCCAGCCAATTAATAAATGAACCTACATAACTGTTAAGATACACAGAACTCAATTTTGTTGCATTGTTCTCTATTTTGAGATAAATACAAAAACACCACATGCATATCATGTTGCTTGCCAACCAGTCCTGCAGTTAGGATATGTGCCAGAGCCCAACTCTGGACAGGTTGTTACACAGATTTGGGCCGGGCCTTTGGCAGATCCACTGACTACCTGCAGCCACACAGCCACTTCCGTGGGGTAGACAGGACTAGAGCTGTCCTTTACTATGCAAACAGTGGGCTGAGGTTCCATACCACAGCCACCACTTTTCTCCCCAGTCAGTGATTTGTGTGCTGAGATTACTGCGCCCTTTTCCTGTTGTAGTCGCTGATGCTGATGCCGGTGCTCCCCCTTGTATGTAAACAAACAAATGAATGTGTTGATTCAGCATCGACCCTCTGTACACTTGGGAGTCTTGATTTCACGATCGATAAGCACCTCTCATTTTTAACCACGCAAGTCAATCTGTCCAGAGCTTGTTTCCACAAACTCCTGTGATGAGCTGCCTGTGTTGTGTATCTTATTCGCACAAGTGCAGGAGGACTGAGATGCATTGGCAGTAAGGGGAATGGACCATTAAAGCATATTCATGAAATGGATGCATATGCCAGTGTCATCAAGGCTGCCTCTGATAGATTATTACAAAGAGTAGAAACTCTAGCCAGAGGCCATAAAAGAAGCAGATTTTCCGTCCAAGTCTACATAAAATTTCAGAACGCTGAGTCAAAGCTGTCAGAACCACAGTTAAAGATGCATTTCGATCTAATAAAGCCTGAAACAACAACTGTAAACAACAATCAATAGTTTTTTTGTTTTCATTTTTTTTTTTTGTTGTTGTTTTTCTCCATTTCTTTTCCATTCGCATCGCTTCTCTCTATTATTCCTCCTAATTCAACTCAGTGAAAGCCTCCAGATATGGTAGACTGCAGTCTGGTTACCTTTGTAATTATCCCTAATAGTAGCAACTCATCGAGCACTCTGAGTGTTCATTGATTTATTTTTGAGGGGGGGCTATGAGAGGCCCAGGTCTGGGCTTTTCTGTCTGAATGCCTCAGTCCTTGAGGTGGACACACTGTTCATTGGGAGCAGACTCCCCTGGCGCCCACCGCCTGGCCATCGATCTGCAGGGAAAACAATGTGTGTGCGTGCCCTTCCCAATGGCAGCTTCTATTGGCTAAGTGTTTGTTTTTATCAGTCCTAATCACAGGAACTTCCTCTCAACTGCAGACTAGACAGCAGCGGAGGAAAAATGGCAGAGGGGTGGAGTCACGGTGATTAAATGCTACCGAGGCACAGGGGTCAATGTGAGATAGATGGAGGAGCCACGTGAGCAGAACCTCAGCTAGTCTCTGTGGGTTCTCTGTGGGCTGGGGCTGGGACTGCGCTGTGCCAGGGAGGCAGAGGCATACTCATTGAAAATGGCTCCTTTTGCGGCTAAGAGTGGGAATATGCAGAGGAGGCAATCGCTGTGGAATCGATGCCATTCTAGTGAGCCACAGAAGAGGTCAGCCACCAGAGACCAGAGGGCTAAAGGCTTCAAAGATAGCATGCATCAGCAGTCCACAACCACTGGCTAACTGGACCAATGCATAGACTCAAGGCTTAGCATCTATCACTGATAAAAGTGCCATATTCGGACTACCTGTGAGTCAGAACAGGATTTATAATTAAAACCTAATTATAAATACAAAAATATATTTTTCACTTTAAAAGCTGAAAATGTAGAAAATAACACAATTAACAAAACACTGTATAAAAGGTGAATTGAGAGAGATTTTTTTTGTTTATTTTAAATGTTTATCATTGCGGACACATTTGATTCGTTTCCAAGTAACCTACATCTGGACCTAAAGAGGAGAGCACAGTTAGCTGGCCACCCGCACACCTGTGAGTATGACAAACTGCTTTGCTCTCCTTAAAATGGGCTTTTTTATGCTGTGGCTTTGAAATTAATTGTGGCCAGGCATAGCAGGCAGAAGTCATGTACAATCCACAAGGTCTTTTTATATCTGGAAAGACAGGCAAAGGTAAACCCTTTTTTTATCATATTGATTGTCTTTCCACTCACTCATATTATGCAGCAGTCAAACAGTGTCAATCTACACTTGCACTAATCACAGTTATGTGCACCAGGTTTGTGCACAAGCCTGGGATATTTAATCAGGCTAAGTAACAGTGGAAATCTCCAGGTAGCTCAGAGTGCAAACAGATTAACCTGGTGATGGCTGGGGTCCCTGATCTTATGGCAAACCATACTCAGGAAAGGGCTGAATTATTTAAGAGCCTCTCTTTGATTCACGTTCAGCGATCTACTGCCAGCTGAACATGGGGAGTGATAGCTGCAGCCGTTTCGAATGGGCTCTCAGATTGAATATAATCTGATTTGCTCACCTAATGAGGCACCCTGGCATTCGCCATGCTCGTAGGAGCTGCATGGCTCGCACACTGTGCTCTGCTGCAGTGTGTGTACCTACATATGACTTGATTGGGGGAGGGGTTATTTTTAGGCGTCTAGGAAGAAGGGGGCAGCCTCTAATGAATGGGCCCTTTTTTGCAATCTGACAGGAGAGAAATCGACTGCAGAGTTGGCAGTGTTTTCCAGGCTGACCGGAGCAGATCGGGGAAGCTGGGTGGCTTTGTTTCCATCCTGGGGGAAACATCCATTGTACTACTACCAAGACAAGATACGAAAATGTCAGTTAATAAATACTAATGAGGCATTGTTAGCATTCTTCAGCAAAAGCTTGGCAAACTGTGCACATATGAACACACACACATATAGTATAGGTTGCATTGCACAAAGGCAAATGTGGCTGATGCAATGAAGTGGCAAGACAATCAAACTATTGTTGAGCAACTCATCATTAAAAATTAAGTTTTTAATTAATAATTAAATAGCATGTCATTCAAGCACATTGGAGATCAGATTTGTTTATTTTTGGTAAACAGACATACAATGGTTAAAAAAGGACAACTGGGCCATTAAGCCGCTTAATTAAGACTTGCTGCCTTGTTATCTTCCTTTGCTTCAAGCAACTGCTCTACACCTTATTTCATTGTTCCATAAATATTTAATGCATCCTCTGTTTCAGAGGGACCGTTTCGATCAGGAGCAAATTGGCTGTGAGGAGACTGTAGAGGTGGCTCTCGGGCCATGTATGCATCCGCTGAAGTGATTGTAAAATCCACTGAGGTATTAAATGGAAATGTTCGAACTCAAGGATAGTGTTGTAAATAAATACATGTGAGATCCAGTCCAGCTTTCCTCATAGCCAGGAGATAAGTAGATATGGGTACCACACGGCAATTCGCAACCTTTGAATAAAATTATGGCACCATAGAATGAAAGACTGTAATATATATTGCAGAGCAAGGACACTGCACACGATTATCCAGATGGATTGGCTTGTGTAACAGATGGTGATGTAATTGCAAGCAGAGTCAGTCTTACAGGAAGAACTTCTCTAGACCTTATCATGACACTGAGGTTTGAGAACAAGAGTGAAAGTGACTGTCATTTCCTTTGGAGATAAAGTAGTGTTTCATGGTTGTGCTGAAAGGGGTCCTCTTCATCAGATGCAATTTCACAGCAACTGTCACAGTCTTTAATTTTCCAGACCCATCCCTAGCCAGTGACCAGGGCTCCCTGGTTTAAGACAGAGCAGAGTGGGCCAATAGCGTTTAATTGCCTGGTTTTATGGAGGCTGCGGAGGAGTAATAGCCACTCAGCAATTCTGTCCACATGATAGATTCTGCTGATGGTCGTGGGCCAGGCGGTGCGCGCGGTGGTCGAGCTGGTGAGAAAGGGCAAACAGAGAGTTGAGGAAGAGGAGGCACTGATTTAGGTGCAGCTACAGGGAATCTGCTCATTGCCTTCATTTGGCTCTCTTAGCCCCTCCTGTCAGTCCTGAGCCTTTTTTGTCTTTGCTCTGCTATGATTTGCATATAATTTGATGGGTAAAGGGCAAAGAGAGATTGAGTTGGATTCTGCTTAGATGTTAGATTAACCAGGGCATGTGGAGTTTCTACATAACTTTTCCTGTACCCCTGCCAACACTGAACTTTACTTGACATGTTTCTATTATTTTCATCGCTCTTCCCTCCTCTGCCTTTCCTTGATGTGGACTGACGTTTACTTTTATAGCATTTCATCAATCATTCCTAAAACAGAGGACCACAAGATCAGCCATTCAATTTCTGTGATGTTGTGAGCCTTGCTTCAATACATCAAATGCAGTTGAGGGTGGTGGATGCCACTTGGACAAAAAGTCATCTACAGTTGACCCGCATGCCAAAGCTCAACAGCCAGCCCAGGGTGTCTATTGCTGCAAGAGAGAATTGTAAGGCAGCAGAGAGGAGGAGAAGTGCTGATTCTAGTGAGCTGTAAAATGGAGCTCCTCAAATAAAGAGAAGCGTTACTGACATAGAGGTAATGAAATAGACCCACTGATTTTTTTTACGGAACCGAGCGAGTTCCAATGTTATATTATTTCCCCTTTTTCATTCTGCCACTATTTGCCCTTCTTTGACTCGTCCCATTTTGGTGATTACGTTGTTCATCTTGTGTAATAAACCTGATGGTTAGGGCCGGCTCAGCGTTTTTGTCATGAATACATTTCTACTTCTTACACGTTTTCATCATACTGTCACATACTACACATAACACTGACCATAAATGCATCAGGAATTAATATCAGTGGAGATATAGTACAATTTTACCAATGTAATGCATAAATAATATGTACAGTTTAACAGCAGCATTGCAAAATGATTTAATTAAACTTTGTTTCGGAATCTCCAGAATAGTGTTATTATAAGACTTTAATGGATATTTTTTATTATTGTTGTTATTTTCTTCCGCATGTTAGACACCAAATAAATAAATACAATTCAGTGAATGTAATTGAGACCATCACTAAGACAACTACAGAGTTGCACATAACAATCACTTGTGATTGCTAGTGTCTCATCATGGTAAGTAAATTCAATGTCTTAAGTCCTAAAGAGTGTTAATGAAAGATTAATCAGCCTGGACACTACTGTAACAATAAATAGTGCATGATTTGTAAATTGGAGACCAGAAAGCTGGCGATCCTGTGGCTCAGCAGTAGTAGCACTGTAACAACATTACAGCTTACTTACCCCAGTGAGGCACTCAACACAAATAAACTGCATTTTAATATCAGCATAACAGAGAGTCTGAGCCCTTAACTAACAACTAACTGCTGTGGTTAGTGTTAGTGTTCCCCGAAATGATCATTTATTCTTATGCTTTCACAAAATGGCATAATACCTTGCATTTCCTCTGCTCTATATTTGTAGCGGATATTTCAAAACCATTTTTGCCCTTTAAGCCATAAATACAGCAATTGACCTGATGTACTTTTCCACACTTTCTCAAAGATTAATCTTGGAAGATTTCGGCTCCAAGACTGGGTGTCACATCCTTATTGAACAGCTCACCTGCCACAAACAATCAAATCTGTCCATGAAGTCTACAACAAAAATAAACTGTCAAATAACAAACTTTCTATTGATGTGTATATGGAGTTGTTAGATTCTTATTTGTCCAATACAAACTGTTCTGTCCTATAAAAATTGTGAGAGTAACATTGTATCCTATAAAACAAACCTGCTTGGAAACAAACTGCAGAAAAATACAGCAAGAACACAAATAACCTGTCTTGAAATGTATAAAGTAAAGATGTTCTAGGCATTTAGCACACACCCAGGAAAGTACAAGTCAGATGATGTTATCAATAGATGCTTTCAGTGTTTGTATCATAGGGCCAACAGTCCGGTTCTGTGACAGTGACAGATGTGGAAAATAAAGGCTTCGTAACACCGCACACTTCACCGATTAGTGCCCTACCTTGTTACCACATTGCGATAGAGTGCAATGTTGAGGCAGATCAATCTCAGCAATGGCTTTTTCAGTGTCAGGAGTAATAGACCTTAGAAGTGGTGCGTGCTTACATATTTCTTGCCAGTCTGCTACACACACACACACACAAACACAGATGAAACACACAAATGCACACACATACCTGCATACCCATGTTCAGTGGTGCATTTTCTCGAAAGCTGTGAGCCACTGACTTATATCCATGTCCTTGATAGACATTGACAGGTCTCATGTAAACCCAGTGCTGTGCTGGCTGGCTGTGACTGATGTTGGCCATTTAATGTGCATCAGCGCTTTCAAATCTTATTATACACCAAGAGCCACAAGTCTCTTCCCTCAGCCACTTTAGAGAAGCCTTGAGACACTGCTGTCAGCTCACTTTGTGTAATAGTGATAAAGAAGATGGCTTCTCTACCGATGGGGGGGGGGGGGGGGGGGGGGGGGGGGGGGGTCTTGCATGTGTGGCACTCATTGGTTAAGTTGAAGTTAATTTCTTAAGGTGAAATGTGACTGAACCTTTCTTTTCATTGGAGAGGGTGGGTCCTCCTAGTCTGCCTGTAGCAGTTGTGGCATGCAGTGGTACAGTACTTGACCAATGCAATTACTCCTTTGAGCTTTACTCCACTGATCAGCCTAGGCTATCATTCTGTGTAAGGATGTGTTAATCTTAAGTCGTGGCCTGGAATAGTGCTTAAGTGTGAATAAAAGCTGTGTCACAGTAATACAGCACAGACATTGTGAGAACAATCTCATTATGCACCTTCACTTACAGATTTGCTGTGTTGTGACTAGTAGTCTGTGACACTGGCATTCATATACTGTAGTACCAAAAACTGTATGTGCTTGCTTACCGAAAGAAAATCTTTGGATTCAGTATAAAATTCTGAGTCCAGAAATGATCGACATCTTCAACTAATCACCATTCCTTTTTTCCACACACACACATGGTGGTCTCCCAAACGCCCCACCCCTGGACCAAGGCCTAAGTGGATGGTGTCAGGGAGAGTAACATTCTGAATAAAGGCAGTCAGCTCTCTGCCACAATGCTGTCATTTATCTCCCAAATATGCCGTGTTTGTCCTTGTTGTAAACATAATCAGGCGGTTAACATGAGTGATGTGCTACTGTGGATCATTTGCCTCTCCTGTGTGGGCCCCACCGACCCCCTCTGCTGGTGGTGTCCCATAATTCCTTCAGGCAAGAGATGAGGGAGCAGGTACTCCACTCTTGAGTTCAGCAGTAATTAGTGTCATCTCCTCGGCGACAGTGTCACTCCGCATTCTAAGTGCTCATAAAAGCCTGTAATCAGGCTCATCTCTGAGGCTTTCCAAGGTTGAGCAGGGCTTAGCACAAAATCTGCCTTTGTCTAATGAGCAGAGGGACTTCTGTAGATGAAAGGTATGGATGTGTTTGCATTGTAAGGGTTTCTGCACATCTGAAGCAGAGACCCAGCAGCAGATGCTATTAGATGGTATGAGCAATACAAAACAGGCTACAGTGGCCGGACCCTCCAGGGAGGTGTGTTGGGATTGGATGCATCATGTTTCATTTGTACTCCTGTGAGTAAAGTACTTTTTCATGTCTTGTGTTGTAAGCAGAGAACAAAACCAGCTCTGTGCAACAGAGCTCAGAATTGCTACATAATCAGCAGTTAAGGTATATTTTAGACCATCATTACCTAAAACATGGCATGTGTTATGTCAATACTTGCTGATGGACTCCTCGTGGACCTTTTTTTTTTCTCTTAAAATTATGGAGTGGGTATACATGTGCCAGGGGTCTTCATATTTCACTCAGCTCAGAGTGCTTGCTGGGCATGTGTCCATGATGATAAGGGTGAATGGCCAGGGCGTGACCTAATTGAAAGTGCTGTATTTCACTCTCTCTCACACACACGGACACACACACACACATGGAAAACTGCCCCCAGAAAAAAAAGACTTTCGATTAGTTTTGACCTCAGCTGTAAATGACATCCTTTATTGGTGTGATCCATTGCCTTCAAAGAAAAAATAATACTCATAATCAACACTGTCAACAAATTTGGCTTTGGCATGATTTGGCTTCCCCATTTTTTTGTCAGTTTTAGTTTGACTTCGATGGATGGTCTTCAGCAGCTACCCAGACTTCCAAATGTACATGTTACAGGTTGTGTTTTAAAACAAATGAGTCACTTTCCTCCTCTCTACTGTACTGACTAGAAACGAACAGTTGTTTTGTTCTCCCTTTGTCAGACCTCTGGCGAGATTCATGGAAAACAGAGAGTGAAAATGAATGCAGAAGATGCAAATAGAAGCTCACTGGTAATTTGACATTATTTTGCTCTGATCGAGCCCTGATTGGCATTGGTGCACAGTGACCTTCTCACGATGAAAGAATCATGTCTCACCAGGCTATTCTGAAGTGTTACTGAGTCTGAGGTTAACCCTTCAATTAGTGCAACGGCTGCAAGAAATTATCTCGCCTTCTGAATAGAATGACCTTACAACTTTCATAGTTACAAGTATTAATCAAAGAATGTGGCTGTGCACACAAAATCTTTTTTTTCTCTGAAATAGTGATGAAATTATTCAGGGTTATGGAAATAAGATGAAACAATTAGTTCCTTGAACCTTATTTTGTGGCCATAGAGAAATCTGTTGTAAGGCACTAGAGATGGCAGTGCTGTGAGGGTTTTTCCTGATAACACATTCAAAAACTTACCTTGGGTTTGTTCTTCGAAGTTGAGTGCTGTTGCAAGAAGAGTCAAGGTCCAGGACAGGATGGAATGTTTGTTGTGCAAGGTAGAATTTGCCATCACTCAAAAATTACATCAAAACTAATTTGTAGTACCTCTGTCCTCTTACATCTGTTAACTTTGCTTGATAAGTAAGGGACAACACTTGACCATTGATAAATCAAGTTTACTTGTTTCGTGAAAATAATTGTGAGGTGGATGCAAAGTCATTATTTCCATGGAACAAGTTACCTCGAAGGCTATTATCCCGCTTAGCTTCCATTTGCTTCTAGGAAATATTTTAATCTACAATTTCCATTATATTTAAGAAAAAAATATGGCTAAACTGCTTAAATAACCAGTTGATTTGGTACTTAATAGCATCCATTAGGAAAAAGTAGAGTGCGATGTAGATGGTCATTTAACTATTAGTTACGGTACTACTGTTTTTATAGTTACAATTCATAAGCCCATTATTATGGAATAGCAATTCAACTTTTCTCTTGAGATTTACATTAAGGATAGAAAGTCAGTGCCCAACTCATCAGCCAATCACAAAATAGAATTTCATTGCTAAGGAATGTAAATGAACATCATGTTTTACTTTCATGAATAGACTGAATGTTTTTGATGCCTAAGGGGAGATATGCCATTGTGCTTCCACCCTGTGGTTTGCTGTATGTATAGAGTAATCCACTGCATATTCTTGGGTTGAATGCCATTGAGTTGTATATTGTCATGTTGTATGATTACTGTCATGATGCTACAGCAGCACAAATAATAAGCTGAATCCTGGTGTGATTGCTTGGTTGCAGGTCAGAAACCTAAAAAAAGATCTCTTTTCTTTGAACAAAAAAACAAGTATGTGAGACAAACAAACAGACAAAAACATATGAAGCAACATGGTTTTACTAGAATACATTGACACTTCCACAAGCAAACTCCCTATTACACTCTCCATCATAAAAACAAAGAACACACAAAGATATCTTTTCTTCTCCATTGCGCGCCAGCACACACACACACACACAAAAAAACGTAACAACACACACACATAAACAAACACAACTTTTTCTGTCTTTTTGTGTCTCATTAATACAGGTGCATGTGCACAGACACACATACACACACACACACACACATAAAAATATATACACACATCACAACACCTCTCCAGGCTTAAACACTGTATGCAACCATCCCCACTATGAGGTTTTATGTCTGCGAGGGCAAACAAACACAGGAAGGGCCTCATGCTGGTTTCCATCCTGTCTGACTTCACTTCTCTCTTCTCCTCTAATGAACGACCTCAAAGTGAACCATTTTCATACAAAAAATTGAGCAGTGCCTTCAAAAACAAACCTATGTCTTGCAAGTATGCTTGTACATGCATGTGTGTGTGTGTGTCTGTGTTTTTGTGCATGCGTGTGCACGTCCGTGCGCGCCTGTGTGTGTGTGTGCATGTGTGTGCGTATTTGTATTGTTATGTATGCCCCCCAAGACCAGACAGAATATGTTTTATTGCACTTGAAGAAGAACAGCTGTAAAGCCCCACCCATTATATCATATTGGACATATCAAGCCACAAAGGCAGTGACACACTAGCTCGGAAAAAACTGTTCTGGTCTTCTGGTGTCTTTTGTCAGGTTGTTTGTCTGATGTTAGTGGGCTGTTATATGCTTATATAATTGTCAGATCTTGGTTGCATATGATACATATTTAGAAAGCATTTGGTTATAGGAATGTGATGCACACTGTTTGCTTATAAAGCTGACATTGACATTCAGCACTCATACTTTTGAAATCCTGTGTTGTAGGTGCATAACCATAAAATGCCTTGTGTTTCACATTCTGCCCTCCAAAAACATGAAGACACAAGTCTGTGAGCATGGCAGTTTTGGTGGCCGTTGTGGTGACAGCTGTGACAGCTATCTTAGTTTCACCATGCCACAGAGATTATTGTCTGCTTCTGTGTATTTGGAGCTTGGCCTGACAGCCCTTCATACTCACTACACACTCTACTTCCATAGAGGTGTTGCCATTTTCCCTTCTGTTTGGAGCTGTCAATTAACCCAGCATGTGGGACAGCTTTTGTAATGCTCAGGATGTGCTCAGGTGTGTTGTCTCGATCCTGACTCTGCTTCTGAATCATATAACATGTCAGAAGGTGAGCTAATAACTCTATGGCTGTGATGGAGGCTTTGAAGAGAAGAGAGCAGATTTGAAAATGAGCAAAGAACCACAAGCTTAATTTTAAAAACAACAAACACACTATGGCTGTGTGGTTATTTGTAGTACAATTCATCCATTCTACATGGTATTAACAGGTCTAAGCCACAGTCAGTGACGTTTGACATTTTTAAGGTCTATACTTTTGATTCAGTGCCCCACTTGGTCATGAGGGAAAAGGGCTCTTCTTCTTCTTCTTCTTCTTCTTCTTCTTCTTCTTCTTCTTCTTCTTCTTCTTCTTCTTCTTCTGTGTTAGCCCCTTTGAGCAGGGACCACAAGGACTAAGCTGGGTGCCAAAGCCATGAAAGTAAGGCAAAAGAACACTAGGCTGTTGTCTCTCTGTCTCACTCTCTCTCTCTCTCTCTCTCTCTCTCTCTCTCTCTCTCTCTCTCTCTCTCTCTCTGTCTCTCTCTCTCTCTCTCTCTCTCTCTCTCTCTCTCTCTCTCTCTCTCTCTCTCTTCCCTTCTCCCTTAGCTCTCGTATGACGAACGAACTAAAACATGTGTTGTCAAGTAGTCAGGCTTTGGAGCAGTGAATAAAACCATTTTCCAGGCGGTCCATCAGAGATCTACAAACAGCATTCTGTCACTGCACAAATCAGCAGTCAAAGAGATTGTAAGGACAGATTGCGTGTGTGCACAAAGTTTGGGGTGGTGGGGGTGTATGGGTCATGACACTATACTTACATGGAGCGTGAGTAGACAGGACAAACACATATTTCGGGAGCTAAATTTAGCTCAATTGATTGTGTCAGTTTTTAATTAGTAGTGAGCACTGCACCCAATCATCCTGGGGGCATATGTATCTGTTGCACACTGGCAGGCAATACTGGCAACTTACTAAGCCATCAAAACAGTAATGATCAAACCAGGATTTTTCAGACAGACTTCTCTTCTGCCCATCAAAGGTTATAGCATGTTATGAATTTTTTTTGAAAAACAATGTTTGTCAGTGTTGGTGTGTATTCAGTGGGATACAAAAAGTATGATCTTAAATGACAAAGTTATATCCATTAATTATGTACAAAAGTGTTGTAATATAAATGCTTGGTGAAATACAGACAATCTCAACTTCTATATTTTTTGCAGCAAAGAATAATAATGACTACATAGTAAACAACACTGAATTCCCACAAACATTGAGATACTTAGGGAAATCATATGACTTATATTAGTGTACGTGTAGTGATCATTATTTCTTTTATTTTGCATTAAATTTACAGTTTACTGCAGAGCGGATACAGTTTCTAACTTTGTAAGCTGTCTTTGCAACTCTGCAGAGGGCTGAAGTAAAGATACAACACAAGGAAAACAATACTAAACTAGGGCACAAGTCTAGAGGGAGCTGTGTCATTGGGAAACAAGTAACCATGTTTTATATATTTCACTTTGAAGTTAACAAATGCAGCGTTATTGCTTATTTGATTGTGATTTCATTCTAGCTCAGGAACATATGATAGGATGTGAAGATTCCCATGATTGTCTGATGTTGCAGTTAGCTGGGTTAATGTGGACTGGTGTACTATATTAGGGAGGGAACATGAAAGTTTTTTTTAACTTTCTGAGAAGTGCCTGTTGGTAATTGGATGAAGTCAACAGCATGTTGTGTAGCTTTATCCACACAGCATAGCATAACATAGCATAGCAGAGTTCACTCAGAGGTACAGTATATATAATTAACCATCTCATCACTTTTTGTTGGTGTAGGGCTGTTTTTACCCATAAGGCACACCTCTTGTCTAGTAAAATCGCAGAAGCAGAGCTAACCATTGTATGAATGAATGTTATCTACCAACTTTGATGTCAAGGCTTTGATGTTCCTGATATCATGGTTTACATAGGTAGACCCTTAAAATAATAATGCAGTTTGCAAATATCCCAGAATCAACAACACTGCTTCCAATGTGCTGTTTCTGTGATACCTTACTGTATGTTGTAATGCTAAAGCTGTAGCCTTCAGGAAGCTCCTTGATGCTAATTGTTAGTTTTCAGATGTTTGAGACATAAATCCTATATCCCCATTGTGAGCTAGTATTTTAATGCTAGGATTTCAAAATGCTGTAACAGACAGTGAAAGCAAAGGAAGGCATTCCACTTACCCATTCCGTGCATTTCCATACCCTGTCTCACTCGACAGAAATATTCTATTACATACTGTGGCCTAGTTGTATTTTGTACAGTCGAGTGCAGAGTGTTTAATGTTTTTCTCTATTTACTCGGTGCCTTGTAAATCATTGTCATTGTAAATAAACAGATTCTGCCCTGCTGCTGGTACAGCACATGTAGCTTAAGGGTAGGATTTACCAATTTGCATAGCCCATGCAGTTAATACACAACTTTTGCCAATGAAAGTGGTTCAAAACCACATGGTACATGTTAAACAATGTCAACCGGTTTTGTCACACAAAAATGAGAGAGAACATGTAATGCTCCAATTACAGCTCAGGCTTACCTCACAAACTCTCATGTCTGGCATACCAGGAAGCAGTGGTCTAATAGTAGTAACATACTAAGCAAATCACATTAACAGATCACACCTATTGTTGGCTGTATGTATGATGATTACTCATTTTCCTAACCCACTCCTCTGCTCTCAAAGTGTTATGGGGAAGTAACCTAGCACTCTCTACTGACCAGCCACCACTGTTCTTCATGGTATTTTAACAAACAAATACTTAGTAGATCAAAAGAAATACATTTTTATCATTCTTTCATGAAGCTTCAATAAAGGATAAATCAATAATGAATCTTAAAGTTTAGTATTGCTTTGTTGTCAGAATAAATAAATAGAAACTAAGGTCTATTTTCCCACTAGAACCCGCTGCCCTGAGGACACCCAACCTCAGCAATAAGGGCTCGGAGAGAATTGATCGAAGGACGGCATTTGCTTCTCTCCCACGCTCTCTCACAATGTGTCAGCATGTAAGAAATCTATGGCTGGCCCTGACACACCATCCTCTACCTCTGACCATGAGTAGGCTGGGTGCCAAGGGTTGAAAACGAGTCTGAGAAAGACCAAAAGAGACAGACAGGCTGACAGACGTAGAGAGGGGAGAGAGAGTCTAATGAAAGGAAAAAAAAGAGGTGTAATCTCATTTGAGAATCTTCAGCCTGGGATTTATCAGAGAAAAAATGTGAATCTGAGGAGAAAAAATGTATTAATGCAGCCTGTCAGTTTTGACGGCTAAGAAGCTTGTGTGCAGTGGAGAGTTGGAGCGAGACTTCAGTGATGACGAACAAATTTAAGCTTGCAATTTGTAGGTACTCATGAAATCAGCCTATGTCCTCTGACATGGAGCTTAATCTCTCTTTCTCCACCTTGAACACATACAGTCCCAGTCCATAACCCTTGTCTGGGACAGAGCACACTTGTGACAAAGCTGAGCGTTGTCCCAGCCCCAAAATGACTGCTGGAGAACTCACACAGCATCAGTGAGTAGATGATTCAGGTTCTATCAGGTCACGAGTTGGAAGTTGCCTCCGCCACAAGCAATAAAGCCTTTAAAATGCACTTAATCAGACGCAGCGAGTCCACTGGCCATTACTCGACCCGTCAGTCCTTTTATGCTCTTTTTGATGGATACATTAACTCTCTTTGAAACCATGGTAACAAGGCTTCGTGGAGCTCTAAGGCAGTGGCTTAATATTGGATCCCTGTAATGTGGTACTCTTGACAAAGTAAGGTTGACAGAGGGATAAGAGAAGGTCAAAGCTTTTAATTTCTTAAACTTTACAAGCCTTTAATCACTGAATAAACACTGCATTTTTGCTCCTATTTCCATACCTTTTTTAGTTTTCCCTGAAGCTGTCAAAGTAGCCTGAAGCTGGCTGGAAATGGATTCTTATGGTAAAGAGCAAAAGATGAAAGCATGGCGCAAGAAACTGCGGACAAAGACATTATCAAAAGTCTGATCCTGGGGGATACCATTTCAATTTCCTCCACTCAAACTTGTCTGGCCTCCATTCACATTCCAAAGATAGCAAGCAGCAAGCACATCAGAAGTGCAGAGTCTTACAGCTCTTTGCTGCATCCGATTGCGGACTGGTCCACTGTACTAAATGATTGATTTATGGATTTTAATCAGTTGTCTTCTGTGGCCAGCAGAAATGTCAGATTGGCCCAGGTATGTTTCTGCCAATTCCATCTCTCAATGTCTTAGTCTGGTGGGAACCTGAGCAGTCAGAATTAATGAGCACAGAGAAGGATGGTGATCCCTCAGGTTTTGGTTAATTTAACCACAGAGTGATGCAGAGAGGAAGAGAAGAGATGAAATACAGAGCTAAACCATGAAAGAAAGAGACGGAGAGAGAGAGAGAGATTCTGTATGTATGCGAAGCAGGCTCTAAGGCAGTTCACTCTGAGGTATCATTCAGCACCACATTTCTTTTCTAAACCTCTGATCCAACTGTCTGTGACCGATGCATAAATTTGATTATCAAAAGTGTCTATCACAGAAGCCTGGGCAAACTTTCAAGCTAATATTAATCACACTCTGGCAGGCACTTACCAAAAGCAGTGGAGTCTGCTCATGTTTTGAGAATTAAGTATACTTGCAGAGGGTGTGCCAAAGCATGTAACGTATATAATACAGTGGACAGTTATTTCGTCAGCAGGTTGGCAGGTTAGTTCATAGTTTTGTAGGGAAAGCTCTAATACTCACCATTAAAAGCAGATGAATTATTCATTTGTAATGCACATATCTCATGTAGCAAAGGAATAGTTGCTGTTCCATTGGTTAATAAAATCAAGCCCACATTTTTGGGATCAGGTTTTTTTTTTTTTTTGCAGTGGGGTTCACTGTACAAAAAAAGACATGATGTGGCCATGCCTAAACCCATTTGATTTCTCAGCAATGTAATGAAAGTGGGACATTTTGAAGACAGAGGGATTGATCTCCAAATGGAGAGGAACAATGACTTTTTCTCCACAATTACTTCCACAGCCAGAATGCTCGCTCTCACTTTACTTACGCAAGAGAACAATTAATCTCCATTTATTTCTAAATTGAATGGCACTATTTTTCACCAAAATGATGCATGAGAATTTTCTGAGACATTAAGGCACATGCATTTTCATTAACTTAACATTTTTCAACATTATAAAACGTCATTTCAGAGATGGGTTATAACTGAATGTTTTTTCTTCATTCAGCACTTCAGTTTTGCATTTGGAGTAATTTGCTAGGCACTATCGCAAGAGGACAGCATGACTTTTGCAAATTCTCTTTGCAAACCAGTGTAATATTTCAGATTTTTACTGCCTTTTATGCCCTGAAGATAATTTAGCAAAGTATCACAAAAGGCTAGAACCAAGTACGCTTCTCAAATAAAGCTCCCTACTTTAACAACAAAGGCAGTCTTAAATAAAACAGCTTTTTTCTAAAATAAAACGAACTCAGTGTGTGAAATCCCTAAAATCACACGCATACAGACTATGCTCATATATGTCTCTGAGGGCAATTGTTGGCTCAATAAATCGATAAAAACATGAAGCACCTGAGGTTGTCCGTAATGAGCTCACACAGGATGACAAGGCGGCATTTCATCATGATCTCATCACACCACCTGCTTTCTGTGTCTGCTTAGCTGTGCCGATGGTGTTGAGGCAGTGTAAAATAACCATACAAAGCACTCATTACTGAACCACTGAGCCTCATCACTCATCATAAAATACACATTTATTCGTGATATTTTGTGATATGAAACCAGGTAATCAACTGCTCAATATGAAGATAGAACAATATATCACCATTGGCAAACACCTGTGCAGTGGATGATGTCAGAAAATAGCCTAGAGGTTTAAGGATGCTTTCATCAGGTCCATGCACGTTGCCAAGGCACTGTGTCTGGCTGCAACTTAATGTTCAATTTGTGTTTGTTTATTATTGGGTTTGGGTTGAGACACCAGAATAGAGAGAGTTTAAGTTAAGCCAATGAGCAGGTTGACACTGAGTTTAGGCTGTTGTGGTGTTAGATGGGGGACATAGTACAAAGCAGGGCTAACTGGCTTACCCAGGTTGTTTTAGAATAACTTAGGGATGCCATGTGTAACTTCCTGATTGAGCCATACTACAGAAGGTATCTAACATTTACCTGAAGTATATTGCCACCAGAATGAACACCATACCTCTAAACTGCTCTGAGCAGATTATGCTTAAAGTTAGCTCTTATTGGCCTGTAAGCACATCTTATTTCTCCAGTTTTAAAAGACATTGGCACATGCATTAAGAGAGGTGCTTAACCTGGCAATGGTGTTTAAAATGGTCAAAATCCGTCATCTTATCCCGATGCCCTCTTTGAAAGATATAAATTCTAGTATATGTGGCAGCTGCTATAGTGAGATCTCTTTAATCTATCTCTTTTATGGTCTTACTTGTAAATGTGTAGCTTAAAAGAGCATGTTCAGCTGTAGAGTGTGTGTTAGACTGGGACTATAGGTGCTAGGGAATTCAGAGCTTTGCAAGGGTGGATTTTGGCCAAGTCAACCACTGACCAGCAGTGCTGCTCATTTGTCGTGAGTAATGGCCGAGTTTAGGAGTTGTACTTCTTCTCCAACTGCCACATACTGACAAAAACAGCAATTGAAATTTCCCCTGAATGAACAACAGGTCTAACACTTTCAGCCATGTTTCAAGTGATTACACATTTTATAACTCCTAACCCTGCTAAAAGTTTTTTTTAAAAACCTATCCTTCTTGAGGGAAGAAGAAAAAGGGTGAAACGAGTTTCTCATGACAGGTGATAAATGGTTACGGGGCGGGAATCTATCTCCTGCATCAACAAATCGGAAATGGGATCTCCGCACGATAACAAATTGCAGGGAGCACGCCATGATTTACCGCCGGCAGGGCAGGCGGCATGAAAGTGCCCGCACCGCCTCTCTCCCACTCGCCGCACATGTCCGTGCCACAGCATGGGGCTCTCTTAGGGCCAGACTCCTCGACATCTGGAACATGTACACGCATGGTGTATGTCACCAGATTTAAAAAAAAAAAACAGGGATGAGAGCCCTGTGGGAAGCTAAGAGCACATATCAGTGAAGGGTGCAGGTATGGCATTGGAAAGCCAGTCACTGCCATGTAGGGCTGTCTTTTACTGATCTGTGAATGTTAAATACAGGAGTTAAACTTAGCTTCAATATTGTGGCCCTCTTTTTGTTGTAGTTCTCTAGCATACAAATGTGGGCTAAGGAAATGTCACACTGATACAAGTGGCACAGCTGTGCAGAACTGAGACATGCCCAGATGATGCCTTAGTGGGGTGTCTGAAATTGACACAGTGCTGAGACTGATATGGCTGTAGGGCTGCGCTGCAGAGGAAATGTGCAGCTGGTATGCTTGCTCTCTCTCTCTCTCTCTCTCTCTCTCTTTCACTCACTCTCTCACTCTTTCCCTTCCTCCCTGTTATAGCCAGTGAACCATGGATCACAACATAAACGCCGAAACAATTCAGCTCAAAATCTAGGGGTTTTATTTACAACAAAAAATCTGGTCAAAAATCAAATATAGAGAGCACAGTAAACTTTTACAAACAAAACTCAGCAAACAGCAAAAAATCTTAGGACTCAGCAGCAGGCAAAAAACTCAGCCTGGCGTGATTTGAATCTGGAGTCTGTCCCTCTGACTGATTTGGAAGGGAAGACTCCACCCATCCGCAACAGGCCTCACCTGCAATCAATGGAAATCCAAAGACCATGCAGCCAAATCACCAGCACCTGAAAAGAGTAGAAACTAAAGGTGCAGCCTTGCAGCCAAGATATCCCCAGAAACAGTGCCACCACAAGGGCAAAGACAGACTTAACACACCCCCCCTCTATTTCTCTCTCTCTCTCTCTCTCTCTCTCTCTCTCTCTCGCTCGCTCTCTGTCTATCTTGCTCACACACACACACTATTTCTTTAGCTCTTCCTCTCTCTATCATCTTCATCTTCATCTTTCTCCCTCTCACTTTCTTTCCTCATATAACCATGGGCATGGCTTTGGGGCAGCTGTGGGGATGCCACAGTGAGAATAAATCACAGCCTAGCCCACTGGCCCACAGCAGCCTGGGCTCACTGTGTTTAATAAAATCACACTTTGGTGGAATGGGAAAATAACAAACAAACTAATTATGGAATGGGACTGGTCTGGGCTAGGGGCTGCCAAAACGCCCAGGTGGGATGCTCTGGGTCTGTCTGCCCCTTACTGAATATTAGAAGCCAAGCTCTTTGAGGGAGACAGACTACTGTTTCTGAAACACTGTCTCTCTCCCTGTCTCTCTCTTTCTCTATCTTGCTTTCTTTGTCTCATTCCTCATGTCTCTCTGCATCTCTCTTTGCCTCTGTCTGTCTGTCTCTATATCTCTCTCTGCATGTCTGTCTGTCTGTCTGTCTGATTTCTCTTTCTCCCTCTTCTTTTCATTTGGAGTAAAGCTGTGTGTTTTCCATTGCAAGGCATTAAAAGTGTGTGTTCCTCTAATCATGCCGCTGTTAATGCTCCTGGCCTGCAAGGTGTGACCATAGAAAGCAATGTGCGTGTGTTGGGGTGGGCATTGGGGTGTATGTGTGTGTAAGAGGCAGATAAAACAGACAGTGGGGAGAGAGCGATTGGAAAATTAAGAGGCTGTAAGAATGAACTCCACTGTAGCTTCCCTTTCGTCTACCAACAGGTAGTCTTGGCCTCCACCGGGGGAGAGATTAAAGTGCAGCCGTGGGGAGACATTCACTGGTGCGCAGGTAAGAGAGCACCACACTGCTTCACAAGGAAGCTGTTCTACTCCCCTCTCATCAGGTTGCTAGCTAGCTGCTGTGTGTTTGACAGGGTGCGTGAATAGATGTTCTGTGTGTGCTGTATCCCACTGAGACTATATAGCTCTTACACAGTCATCCAGAACAATTCATTAATAATTCAAACCCATCACATGTTTAGCATGACAATTATTCTCCATAAATGTCTTAGGAATAACTTGTGTCGCATGAATTATTTTAACCTGGAAATGAATGCTGTGTGATACTTATACCTTTGTGCATACACATTACATCCCATGACACATGACACCAGCCAGCTTGTCAAATAGGGGAACTTCAGTCTCATCACACTTTCTTCATTCCCAGGAGAACAAACTGGCACAGATTGTCTTAAATCCCTGCATGTGTGCGTGTGTTTGTGTGCGTGTGTGTTTGTGTTTGTTTTACAGTGTTTGTGTGGTCAAAAGCTGGTGTGTGTGCACACTCTCCCCTAAGGGGCATCACATCCTTAACGTCTTAATGAAATGCTGATGGGAGACTCTTAATTGCAGTGTGGCGGCTGGGAGTGAAGTGACAGCACACTGGGAGCCTTTGATCACAGATCTGCGATCAATAGGGATTAGTGTCCCTCTGGCACGGCAATGGCCTGATTGTGGTGACACCACAGGGCCTCCCAGAGTCACGACTAATTATGAGACATTGAATTAACAGATAGCGCCATTCACAAGCACGTGCTGACAGTGGGGGGATAATTATTTTGGGACCTGATAATAATTATCCAGAGTTCTGTGTTGCCTTTTTAGTTACCTATCTGTCCATCTGTCTTCCTGTCCACTTTGGACAGTGATAGGCAGAGTTCATAAGGGAAACTGAGGTGTGTCGGTGGTGGTAATTGGGGTGGAGATGTTCTGTGCTCCATCTGATCATCTTCCTCTGATCGTATCTTTAGCACATCAGTGGGTTGTGGGGGCTCAAGGGGTCGGTGGAGCAGCTGGTGGTTGACCCCCCCCCACACACACACACATACACACACACACACACACACTCACCCCACCACAATCTGCTTTGAGGGAGGCTCAGCCTGTTGGCCAGATCAGCGTCTGCTGTCCTGGAACAGAGAGCCTTGTGTGATACCTGCTTGATCCAAAGCCTCTCAGTATCATAATGGACAACTGAGAAGGATGCAGCGCCTGATGCCTGGTCATTTTTCAGCTCTGTATTCCCACTCAGAATCACCTCGCATCAGAGGCATTGTGGAGTCCAGGCCTGTCTGAGCCACCGTGGATTTTATTTTACAGCTTATCAGTGTGGACAGGTACACTGGCCGTTGTAAGCAGCATCTGTGGCCTGACTGCAAAGGGTGAGATAAGAGGTGTGTGTGTGTGTGTGTGTGTGTGCGTGCGTGTGTGGGGTGAGCGTACATTTTTAGTCTTTGTAGTGGCCCATCTAGGGTGGTCCACAGAGAAGAGATGCTCTGGCTGCTGACTTAAAGCAGAATAATATCACCTTGAAGACGATAAAAATTCAGCGAAAAACTCCTCTTGCTTGACTGAGTGAAAGAGACAGGTTGCTCTTCAAAAACATGACTTGTAGTTAGAGTAGATTGTGGAGTCATCTATGGTGTTGCTGTAGATGACTCAACATGCATGAAATCCTATCATTTAAAGAAAATGTGGCTATCGCTGTCTCTCTCACACAGGCAAACGCATACACACATAATTTCTGTCTTTCTATCTCTCTCTTCTTATCTCTCTCTCTCTCTCTCTCTCTCTCTCTCTCATACTGCCCTTTTTCTGACATTTTGACATTTTTTTCACCATCTTGATATATAAATAACATAGATCACATTGCACTGAAGGCTAATTTCAGATTCACTTTCACATCTTTCTGTAGCACTGTTATATGGTCTAGTTCCTGATCAATCAGTTCATGGCACTTTGCTCAGAGTTGTTTCCTTCCCTACTCTGAGAAGAGAGAACAAAGACATCCCTCTTCAGCATCCCCTTTTTAAATGTGAGGCAGAACAATAACTGTCATTTTAGTTTCAGAGGAAACCATCATTTCTGTACAGTGAAGATGAAAGGGAAAGACTAGCTTGCAAATAAGTTTGTGCAGAGATTTTTTTTCTTTTTGGAAGAGAGAAGGGTTGGAGTAGTTTGCCCAGAGGAGAAGGGAGGTATTACTGTCAAGCACAGGCTCTGACAGTCTGTTTGATCTAATGCTTAGGTGGGATTTACTGTCAGGTATGCAAGGAAAGATAAGGTGCAATGAGAAAATACAATTAAAATTCCTCAGTTGTTGCTCGGAATCTCTCCGTCTATCCTCTGTGGTTAAGCTGGGGGAATTCATTCACTCTAAAGAAGACTGTGACTTTGTTGAAAGACTATATATATATATATACACACACACCTTGATACCTACCACATATTGTCTTTGTAGGTCGATGCCTTTTTGGCAGCCCATCAGGATTGCAAATATATGAGAAAAAATATACGCTGTGGCATACATTGAAAGAAAACATGCTGAGTGTTTAACAAAGCTGTGAATGAACTTACTGTAAATCTCTTCACAGAAATGGAATAAAAACAGAAGACTTGCACATTTAAATCTCATTGCACTGAATGTGGCATTCACATCTACACTTACCAACATTTAGACAAGATCTGTTTTCTAATAATGATGCTCTGTTTCTCAATAATGCTAAGTCTTTGTGTTTATGGTGTCTCTCAATCAAGCACTGATTCTTGTCCCAAAGTAGTAGCTAATAGACATTATACATATAAATATTCTCTAATATATCACACGTGTCAGTACAATTAGTACTGTCAGTACAGTTAGTACAATTTCATCATTTTGACCACAGATAAGATCCATCAGCAGTGACAGTTGATGATATAAAAGAAGTTGTAGAGGAGCCTGTGTACCAAAGATAGGATACTAGAGGGATGTTGCTGTGGCAATAGTTAGCTCCATATCAGCTAATTGGGGTAGAAAACATGAACCTTTAGTTCTGTAGCATCCATTCTCAGAGGTCTCACTGGCAGCTAGAGTGAGTACAGTTGTACCATTCATATTTTTTTTACTTCCATTGCCATTGTCCCTCATAAATTACATTGTAAACCAATAATGAAGAGGACAACCAAAGAATAATATAACAGCATATCTGTAAAGCTGAATAGAGCAGTACTGGTGTTTCATATTATTCTGATTGTCATATGACACAAGTAGCAAAACACTTTTACACAGAGACAGTTGTTGTTTGTAGTGTACTGTTTGTTGTTCACTGCAGGGACACACAGAAAAGAGGTGGCACGTTTATGCGTTTGATATTCAAGAGCATGGGCATTACACATTCTTTTATCTATGTGCAAATATATGCAGAAACCCTCTTGGTTCATTTGCTGTTTTTGAGCATTTACTGTGACAGCTGCATGAATGTTCTGTCTGTAGGCCTGAAATATAAAAGCTCAATTTATTAGTTTTAGGGTCCAATAGTCCATTGTGCTGTCTCAGCCAGACTTAGACAACATGTTATGAGAACAGAATATTAAGTAGGCCACGCTGTGTAAAGTTCATTAGGCTAAAGAAATGACAGCTGATACACAATAGGACGTCAGTGTAATCTTATATATCTATGCTCACATACATAATGATTTTAAATCACATATGCATCCATTGGTAAGTGTTAAAGATGTACTGTCTAACATATACAAGGCCCTCCAATAGACCTGAAATCTGCACAGAGCCTATATGCTGTTAACATGTCTAACGGTCTAACTATCTTTAATATATTTCATGGCACATCGTTTTTTTTGTTTGTTTGGTTTTTTGCACAAATTATTCTGTACTTTTCAATTAAAATGCCATTTTTCCAAGGCTCAAGACTTTTTTGCATTTCTGCATTTGAACTTTGAGCTCGCTGGACATAAACTGTGCTTTATCAATTTGGCAGCCAATGTAATGAACCTAATTGGGTGTTTTGCAATTACAAATTTTAAAATGTCGCTCCATGAAGCGGATAATGAGTAAAATTTTACTGGTCAGTCTAGCGTGATGTATTTAGAGCTGGGTGCCATTTATATTCTACACTTGTTGACGGGACTATAATTAAAGGGGAGTTAAAGGAGTGAAAAAAGCTAAACCATCATGCACTGAGGGAACTCAATATATATTTTTTGTATGCCGTGGTATATTAATGTTACCACTTCCTTAATTCCATGATGCTATAACAAACTGTGAGCTGATGTGTGGACTGGGCAGGATTGCAGGTAGCGGAACAGCAGCCAGTGATCCTGAAAGAGAGGGCAATTTGGTGGCCACCACTAGGCCAATGAGAAGAGTATGGCAGAGCTTCAGTGGCTGGGGCTGCCGGCTGGCAGAACTGTGGTGTGGAAAGCCGGCAAGATTGTGACGAGTTGTTTGCACATTAACCTGTTTAAATAGAGGTTAGTCAGTGACTTCCCCACCTCGGATGGCTATGCCAGTGCAAGACAGAGAATAGGGCATGACTGGGAAGCACAAAGCCACCGTCGATGAGAGACAGGCAGCTCCTCTTGCCACCACTTGGGTCAGATCTAATGAGAAAGGCAGAGGAGTGACGGTGAAGGGAGAGAGGCCTCAGGGGACTGATAAGGACGCTGAGCTGACAGTGAAACCCCCCCCCCCTTCCCATTTCTGCTGGTATCTCCTCTGTCTGTCTGTCTGTCTGTCTGTCTGTCTCTTTCTTTCCCCCCTTTTTTAAGTTGACATTGGGCATTTCTCATGCAGTGGCAGCAGACATAAGCCGAAGCCCTAAAAGCCCTGCATATAGACTGCGCTGTGAAGTCTCCTAAGTGCTGTACTGTCATCAGTGCCTGAGGGTCACAGCATCCAGCCCTCCTCAGCAAGTGGCTGGATGTGCTGGGTAGAGAGTGGGAGGCCCACATGTTGATTTTGAAAATCTAATGGTGCTTTACAAGAGGCGAGGGAGGCAGCAGCAAGCCTCAGGCCTATGTTTCCCCCCCCCCCTTCTTTTCTTGTTCCTCTTTGCTACCGATAAGCAAAGCTGATGAAGATGTGCTGAGCAACTCCTCTGCGGAATGCTGTGGATGTGTTTGTCCCCCGGGGGAGACCATAGACACTGTGATCAAGCTCCGCTCAGAGAGATGGGGAGAGAACATCACTGCTGCTCTCATATATAATGTAGTGCGCGTGCTCTGTAATAGCTTGTGTAACCATCTTTTAAAAACTTGTGTGTGTGTTTGTGTGTGTTATTGTGTGTGGTGTGTATGCGTGTGGTGTGTGTGTCTGTGTGTGTGTGTCTGTGTGTGTGTGTGTGTGTGTGTGTGTAAAGTCATACTAAATGAAAATGGATACATATAAAAGAAAAAAAGAGAAAAAATCGTGAATCATAGCATCGTAAATTCATATGATTAAATATCAACTTCACTATATATATTTTTTCATTTCCATAAAAGAGATATTGTCCTGATTTATGGCTGGACATTAAAAAACATGAATAGCTAGTCCTCAAAAAAGCTTGTTCTTTTAGTAAAGAGGGTTGTCATCTCTGTCACACAATAGTTGATATGACTTGGTATCACCTTCTCTTGGTAACCATTGATGTTAATGCTTACCAAGTTTTAATCCTGTATAAACATGAACATACTGAAACATTGTAAACATATTTCTGGCCAATATTATTATTTATTAAGTATGTTAAGTTTAATGTAACAGGTTATCAGTACAATATACCTTACTGTTTAAAAATGACATGCTATAAATTGTATTATACTGGGTTAGGCGGTAGCGGTGCAATGTAATGTGTATGTCTTTTGACTCTCCTTACAAACTACATTACGAGTTTGAGTTTTTAAATTTTACATGGAAGGCAGTGAAGGTGTATCACTGCTTGACTTTCATGATGTGTGACAGTGTGTTCTATTAAAGTAGCTTAGGTGGAGTGTTTACCCTGCGACTCACACTGCATCTGATAAGCACTGGCGTTTAAATGTCATCTTATCCCATTTTATCTATTTGTCATTGGGGTTATTTGTTTGTTTGTTTTTTTCCCTCACAGGCATCTTTATGACAGGGTAAATCAAAATGGCAGAACAGGGTAAGAGCTCACAGTGGTGCATCCGTTCTATCTCCCCCTGCATTACGAAACCAGATGCAGTGTGAGGCAGACAAATAAGACCATCTGTTATCTTAGGGAAAGGTTAATGCTTTTCTCACCCTGCCAGTGCGTCACCTCCACACAGTTCTGCCTGCCTTATCACTTGGGCTACTTTCTCCCCCCAGGGTTCTCCACATTTTCTCCGTGGTGTGGCCATGACCACAGTTCCTGCATGTACTCCACCTAACACCAAATGTGCCAAATTTGGCTGAAGAGCAGGCTTGTGACTCCATATGTAATGAAAAAAGCTTGTGTTGTTTTCAAGAGTCTCAAGTCTTTATTAGCCTGCATTGCATGGGCTGCAGAGATACTGACTACATGTTTCCATTAGTAATGTGACACAGGTACGGATGAGAACAGTCCATCAGCCACAGACATTTACATGCATGGCTTTCATGAAACTTGAACAAGCCATTATTGTAAATCATGGAATATGTCAGTGAGTGCCGTCCTGGCTGACATTTCAATCACACCAGGATGCCATCCCAAATTGTTTCTAAGATATATGTTCTCTTTGCCCACATATTACTGATGTCTGTAGAAAGATACATAAAACATACCTCCTTCTTACAGGGAATGTTCTTTATATTTTGGTCAAGTTGTGCTGTGGTAAATGGTTATTTTATAGGTGATATATATCATGCTACAATAGTAAACATCACAAATATATATCAAAACTACCATTTTATGTGGATATTTCCCTCACAAAATACAGTAGGACTGACAATAGTGTAGTCATATTTAAAAGTTAACAGCACACATACAGATGTGCCTGTATGTCCTAAATGTTTTTATCTTGCTTTTAATCATGCATTTTTACCGTGTGTGTGTGTGTGTGGTAAGGGAAGTGGCAGGCATGGATTGGGGTTTGGGGGTTCTAGAAAAATTCCGAGTTTCCTTTGTTGTCAAATAGAAGAACTTAACAACAAACATCAATATTATTGATATGGCCCAACATTGTTTCAAGTGGTCCAATATTTCCAGCAGCACCCGTATCCAATCTCATGTACTTAAGCACTACAACATATGTGCACAAAATTTACACAATACCCTTTTAAGAAATTACCTTTTTTGTTGTATATCATAGAATGCATTTACAGACTATTCTTATTTTGAATGTTTGATATTTTACAAACATTCTCTCTCACATGTCAGATAAAGTGATATCATTCTGTTGTTACACTCGGGTGAAAATGTCTTTTTTGGCACTAAGACTGCTAGTCAACAATACTGTATGGGAAGGTAAATGACAAATTTGTTTCTCGTACACTCCCACCCCCCTTACCCCCATTGATCCACCTGTCCCCTCAGGGTACACATACCCCACTTTGACAATAGTGGCTTTAAGGCACATCAGCAAGTGGTGGGCAGCTACCAAAATTGGCACCTATTGATCCCTTTGTTCACAGCATGTCACCACTGTCCCAGAGCTGCCAATGCTTATTAGCTCGCACCGCAGCCTGTCAGCATCCGTCAGTGGAGAGGGGGCACATGCCATCCAGTCAGGGGGGCACTGGCACAGTTTCATGTTATATAGTAAAAGCCATTCTGTCACCCAGCCTCTGCTCTAACAACCTCAGAATAACATTGGTGGTGGACACTACCCAAGCTGAAGCATGCAACATAACAAAAAAGGCAGCAGCAGAGTGTTGGCGGTGAATAGTGTAACAGGCAAGGACTCTTTGTTTTGTTTCTTTTTTTCCTGTCCACGGACAGGAAAGTGGCTGGCTTCAGGGCCCTCACCAGGCAGTGCTGGAGCGGTCCTTTCACACAGTCTTCAGGCTGGCGCTCCCACTCATATTCATGTAACGCCTCATCTCTGGGCGATACTCTCATGCCAATCCCCGCAGTGTGCTCATTTTCTGACTCGCTGTACTCCCGCAGAGACTTCTGATGTCAGTGAAAGAGTGAAAAAAAACACAGGACACAACCCTGTTACACAGTTTTTGTTGCTCTCTCTCTCTCTCTGCCCCCCCCGGCTGTCTCACACACACAAACAACACTTGCACTATTTTTGTGGTAAAGATGGGAGATGGGCTAAAGCATGATATTGTGAGCCTCCATCCTGTCATCACTAATTACAGTGCTGCCCCTGAGAGCTGCCATTACAGGAATGAAGAGAGAGATGGGATGCTAAAAGGCACCATACTCCTCTAACGTGAATGAGGAGAGTGCGGACACACTCTGTCGTTGAGCCCCCTGGGTCCTCTCAGTGCAGTATCTAATTGGGCACTAGCCTAAATGAAGAGACTCTCTGACATTAAGTCTGATAATGTCTTTTCGTTGTCTCCCAATGCAAGAAAGCATTGCCAGTAGGACATAGGTCATGGAAGTGACCTCTGTGACCTTTGCAACTGTTTCTGATGGCAAAAGAACCTGTTGTCAGGAAATAAGACAGGACAGTACCAGCAAGCTGTTAATAATCAACTCAAAGAATAAGAGCATTGGTTAGATAGCCACTCCTAGATCTGTGTCAATCTACGTATAGGCTTTCATATATATATATATATATATATATATACTCATGTCTTCTGTTTGGATCAGAAAAGGATTTTTTCTACTATATTATGGGCTTGTTCTTCACCTTTTTTCACTGCTTTTTAAATCCTGCAACAGAATTTGTAGGATTTTTCGAAAAGTAGCTGTTCAGTCTGAGGATCAGTTGCTGTAGCTATAAAGAATTACCCAAGAAAGATCTACGATATTTATTTTGTTGGTTTGTTTTTCCCCCAGCATCTGTCTATTGCTCCCATCCGTGTGGTGTATATCAAAAAGGGTGCCTTATATATATTCATATGAGATATCGAGGAGTGAGATTGTTTACAGTCAGAGAGACCTTCAGTGAGAAAGGATTTGAGACACCACCAACATATACCTCTATCCTACCTTATGGTAAGGCACAGTGAAATACCTTGATAGAAGAAAGTTCAGGTGGACAAAATCCTTGTAAGCCACTCCAGATAGATTCTTTAGCCTGCATTCTGCATTTTGTTTTATTCACCATAGGTACACAAAGAATGCTTAACAACAATGCACTGGGACAATGAAATAAACACAAGCTTTCCACTCGCATAGGCAAGTCTTTTCAGTCTGACAGGCAAGTCTTAAGATGAAACAGGAAGTCAAATAGTGCACAAAAAGTTAATTACTTACTTAAGTAGAACACTGGGTAAAGCTAAAGGACCTTGAGACAGATTCATGCATTACACTCTTTTTTATTACTGTGTACAGCTTGGTATGGCTATAGTCATCTACCATTTCCGTTCTGTGTTCTTGTGAAATAGATTTCTCCCTCATAAGCCGAACATTCGGCAGTCATTTTCTCAAAGACTCACATTTTTTACCCTCCCCATCGAGCCTCTCTAAAGACTTATCTTTGAGCCTAACAAAGATGGAAAATGGCATTGCCGTAATCACTCTCTGACCAGATGCTCTGAGCCCCTGGAGTTGCTGTGTTGATGTGATTCATTTTAAGGCTTTTTTAGAGCCTGCTTTTGGCCTTCAGAACAGATGAGAAGGATAAGAACACAGGAGAATTACTGAAACAATGTCCCTGTTGGGTGCGTGGATCAGCTCAATGCTTTTGCCAATGCTTCATCATTACACTTTTATGTACTCGCCCTCAGTGGGGAAAAAAACAAATATCTTATGAAGGTGCCAAAATAAATCACGACTACACAACTATTATAAATTGGTATTTTACATCTAAGTTATTTTCTGTCTCTCTTTCCTGTGCTTTCTTGTCCCACAGTATCAGTTTAGGTGTTACCTGTGAAGCTTCGTGAACCCGCTCTGCTGCCTCTGCTAAAATGGCAGGCAGAGGCCCCATGATGACACAAGGCTGTGTGGTGGGACTGTCGCTTTCCCTTGTGCTCCTCGGAGTCACTGCCTTCCCGCCCAATGGCGGCAACCTGGTGCGAACCACCAGAGTCAAGCGCCAGGCTCCTGACGCCGGAGGAGGCTCTGTGGGCAACCAGACCCAGCCCATGGTATTCAACCACGTCTACAACATCAACGTGCCCCTGGAGTCCCTCTGCTCGGTAGACCTAGAGTCAGCCTTGCCTGACCAGGGGGAAAAGGACGCAACAGGTAGCAGCGCCCCAGCTCCTACCCAGTACTCGGAGGAGACGACAGCGGACTCAGACAGCCAGGTCACATTCACCCACCGCATCAACATCCCCAAGCAGGCGTGCGGCTGCACAGGCTCAGGCTCGCCTGCCATCCAGCAGCTGGCCAGTCGCATTGAGATGCTGGAGCGGGAGGTTTCCCTGCTGCGTGCACAGTGCAGCTCCAGTTGCTGTGGGGAGAGTTCAGCCATTGGTAAGTGAGAGGTGGGCGAGGTCACTAGGGGCCTCTGTGTGTGTGTGTGTGTGTGTGTGTGTGTGTGTGTGTGTATGTGTGTGTGTGTGTGTCTGTCTGTCTGCCTGTGTAGCCTTCTGTGTAGCTTTGTGTGTCTGTCTGTTTATCTGTCTGTATGTGTATGTTAGGGTGTGTGGGATGGGTGGGATAGGTGGGACTGGCAGCTACTCCGTCACTCCTGCTGGATCTTTGGGCAATGCAGGTGTGTATGTGCGGCACAGCAGCGGACGGCATTAGGATTCGGCCCCATCTGTGGCGGTGTTGGGCTGGTGTTACATCATGGCGCTGGTCTGCCTGAGCAATCCCGCACCTGCAGGCCAAGGGCACAGGCTCCTCTAAGGAGCACTCAGGAATGGCTGACACACCGGAACATGCTAGTTCGGAGGAAAACAGCGAATGAGGTCACAGCAAAGTGGTGGCATACATTTTAATGATTCCAAGTTTATGCGGGAACAGGTTGTCTGTGGTTTATCCATGCAACAGAAAATTGTAAGGTATTAACCAACAAAAAATGAATCAGAGCAAGAATTTTTAAAAATCCACTCCAAACTGTATTGATGAATTTTAATGCCATGTATGTGTATGTGCTACAACAGGGGCACATGATTATATGTTGGTGATTGATGTGTCTTGTACATGTTTTGTGACTTACAGGGCGTCTAGATTTCGTTCCCCACTGTAGTGGCCATGGCACCTTCAACATGGAAGTATGCGGCTGTGTGTGCGATGAGGGATGGATGGGAAAGAATTGTTCAGAGCCCCGTTGCCCGGACGACTGCTCTGGCCAGGGGGTGTGCATCGATGGCGAGTGTGTCTGTGACCGGGACTTTGGTGGTGACAACTGCTCTGAGCCCCGCTGCCCGGGAGACTGCTCAGACCGTGGCCTGTGCCTCGATGGGGAGTGCGTCTGTGAGGAGGCATACACTGGCGATGACTGTTCTCAGAGCAGGTGCCTCAATGACTGCTCTGACCAGGGCCTCTGCGTCAATGGGACCTGCCAGTGTCGCGCAGGCTTTCTGGGAGAGGACTGTTCAGTGGCCTACTGCGCCAACAACTGCAGCCAAAAAGGAGTCTGCAAAGACAGCTTCTGTGTTTGCCAAGAGGGCTATACAGGAGATGACTGCACATCAGGTGGGTTAATGCTCAAGGAAACCTTATTAGGCCAGTGGCCTGCACCAGAGGTGCAAAGCCCTATTGCTTTTTGAAAGATTAATCTTTTTCTTTCTTTTTTTCTTTCTTTGTTCTGCCAAAACTGGCCTTTTTGAGACACTTCTCATGCATGAAAACCCATGACAATTTGTACACACATCGGAACTAATGACCGCTCCCCTCAGCATATAGATCCGCTACACTCACCAAATTTGGTATGTGTGTTGGGTATATACATTGCATTAGCCACACCCAACAAGAAATTAGGTATTTGGGGATATATGCATTTGGACACATGATCAATTGAAATGAACTCATCATAGGGCGTTCATGTGAATCTCACCAAATTTGTCATTTGCAGACACCGCTGACAAAAAGTTATCAAATGATTTATCTTGAGATGAACCATCTCAAAGTTACATGTCAATCAAAATTGAAGTGAAGCTTAAAATTGTTAGACAGCCCATATCTTGGCTTCTAATTGCCCAAATTTGCCCAACTCTACACACCTTTCTTTGAATGCGCATCAAGTTTCGTCACATGGGGCGCTGTTTTCCATCAAAAGTCCAAAAACAGTTTTTGCTAAATAACTCGCCAAGAATTTTGTCCAAGATAAGAATTTGTTTTTTAGTATGCTGGTGTTACAGAGGCATATCAACCCAGCCCATAGACACTTGTTTGTAGCGTAACACCAGGAATAAAATAGGTACATGTAAAAATAGCAGTTTGAATTTCCAATATCCTTGACTGGGAAGGCAGGAACTGCTCAAATTTTGTCATGTCCAATTAGCAAGACAACTTATGGAAGCAAGTATCGTGAAATTTCATGCAAGGGAGGCACTCTAATTTTACAATATCACATTTTGGCTATTAAAACAATATCGTTTGAAACCAAAATTCATTGTTTTCCCTTACATTAAGTGGAACCTCTTGTATGAAGATCACCTGTCTATGCCCACTTCCAAGGATGAAAACGTTGAAATACAACAGAAATCAAGTTAATGTGAAAAAACAGCACAATCATGATTCAGGCGAACAGAACAGGCGAAATGTCATGGGTTGCGGGACCAGAGGTACACTGCTTGCAGCTATATTTTCATTTTTTATGGGTTAGGATGTTACAAGGATTCCACTTAAAATGTAGCAACTCTGACAATTACTGATAATGTCCTTTTTTCAATTATTCTTTGACTACCCCCAACAGTGCTCTGATAGATTAAGTAGTCATAGTCATCAAATCCATCAACTGCCTTTTATATTTTGATAAAGTGTCATGTAATGCAGTAAGGTAGTACTTGTCCATGAAATACAAGTGGCTGTGAAAGGTGTGATTGACTAGCAGTGAGTCTCTAGGTGGACATACTGGAATAGCATATCTCTATCAAGAAATCAACTATTTAAGCTTCAGACTGGCTACCTGGAGGGAAAAAAATCCCTTTTTAAACAGCGGACTTCTTTTATGAGAGAGCTTGAAGCAGCGCAGGAATATTCAAGTCACTCCCAGTACAAAAGCAACGCTAAAGCACAGTGTTAAATCTATTGAAGCAAAAAAGCACACTGCTGTTGTCAGGCTGGAGGCATTGTAAAATGGGGGTATTTTGAGGCAAATACAAATCAAAATCCTCAGTGCACACACAAAAAAATGGGCTGGGTCTCCAGCCTTCGCCTCTCACAAGAGGGAGTCAACCCCATGGCAGCACCCCCATGCCTCCAATGCCGGCTGTACAAATTGGTGACGGCTCACTGTGTAACAGCATTCATTTGTCAAAAGTCACATTCACTGGGGAAGATGTGTCACATTAGGCTGGCCGAGGCAATTTCTGAACCACGCTTACTTGGGTTCACAGCTAGTTCTTGGAAAAGGCAGCTCTACCGAATCCCTCTGCCCAGTGAAAACAGCTGTCATCTCAGAGAATAAGAGGGAGATGGGGGGGGGGGCAAATAATATTACCAGTCCAGCACGCTCCCCTCTCATTTTCTGCAAGACCTAGTGGAGACGAAATTGCTTATTTCACTGCAATTAGGAGAAAAATAGCTGGGTCGTATGAAGGAGTGTACGCTGAATATAAAGATACAGACTGTTCGGTTATTTGACAATCCTCAAGTTCTGGATGCTTAGACAATTTCACCTGTTTTATTTTATGAAATAGCTGGGAAAAATCATCTGGGATGTTGCACAGCCTTCAATTACAGTGTTTCACTGTCATGTGTGATTGCTCTAATAAATCCATGAAAATAGTATTATGTATTCAGGAGCCAGGGACTGTTCATTGGTATGAACAAAGCAAATCATGTTTGTCATGAAGATTCTTACCCAGGGTTCCACTCTCTGACATACTGTTCAATCAAATGATGTCCCAACAAATGCATGAAGGCATGCATGTTTTAAGAGCTAAGTGATGTAACGTGAACCTGTTCTCACTAGCCTACAAAGTGAGCAGGTATAGATTGTAAGGGATTGCATGCAATTCTGCGCAGCATTGTGGTAATTGTCCAATAATGCTGCAAAGACTTTCTGAAATTGATTTTTCTCCAACCTTACAGAGGTATGTTTTTGTTGTTCCTCTGTGCAGTATTGTGGCATCATTGAAAATGCTCTTTACAAGCAGGCTAGCCCTTTCACACACAGCTGACTTAGATTGTCAGATTTTCTGTATCACAGAATCATTTAGTTCTTGTGTAGAAAGGTTGCATCACACAAGAGTTGGACATGAAATATTCACATAGTTTTTCTCGTGTGATTAAACTGCTGTAGCTTTCTGTAATTATTGTTGTCATTACACAGCACATCCTTGGGAGTACCTTGAATAGATTGATGATTTATTTCACCTTTTGTTGTATGTTCAAGTCTGAGTTGATGATAAAATGTGTTCACATATTTTGTTATGTATTATTGCCTTTTTCATGCTCTTTATACAAGTATCCAAATACAGAAATCATTGCCTGAAGTACCCAGCACAATCAATGATGTCCAAAATGCTCAGAGGGATTTCCATTCATAACTAACAACATTTAAAGATGAAAGAGCACTGTGTCCTAATTAACACTTTCATTAAGGGATTTCTGGTTGAATATTAATAGTTTAAACACATTACTCTCTCCTGAGGATTCTTAATCAGCATACAGCTGCATATGATTTCATTATATAATATTATAATAATCATATAAGAATTCATCTTATGTGTGTGTATGTATATATATACAACAACATTTAGCTATAAAATTATAGGTTTTGAAAATTCCAAATACAAATATCACACATTCAGACATTTCAATCTGCTGTATTTTTTTGGGGGGGTGGGGGGGGGGATCACAAACTGTCACATTTATTAAACAGTTATATGATTGAGTAGCTGGTCAAGCTGTAATTATAGTTTGGTCTTGCAAATGTTTTGCTTAATGGATTTGCTTAAACCATGTTCAAGTCAGCCTCACATGTGTGCCGCAGCTGCTCTCCTCGGCTCAGCCAGGAAATTAAGAGTCAAGAGTCCTGCACTGCTGAAGTCTGGAGGGAAATTGAGGAAAACACAGTGGTGAAGTTTCGCACCAATTGGTCCGACAAAGTTTAATAAGACTTTGCTCGGCCTGAAAGCCGGTCAAGCATCTAACGGTGTCCTTTAGGATCAAACGAGCCGTCAAAGAGAGAGAGAAACAGAGAGTGAGAGAGAGGAAACGACAGAAAGACAGAGAGGGTGAACACTCATTGGTTGTAGCTTTAAGCGTCAAAGATTCTGGCCTGGCGCCTGGCCTCTGCAGCCCAGGGTCTTGGTGCCAGGACCTATTTGCCTGTAGATGCCCACTTACTGCCTGATGAATTAGAGATAGGGCAGCCTGTGTTTATCTGTGGGCTTTGTGCAGGTCAAGCTCTCCTCTTTGGAGAAGCATTTGGCCTCACAGACCCGGAAGGTTTTCCTGCGCTGTTTATTAACCACAGCTCTGTGAGTGACTGCTCCAAAGATCAAGGTAGACATGTTGAATTCCTCTCTAACAAGAGCTGGAAGGGCAGAAGCTCTGCCCACAGCTTTAAGAGTTAAAACTTGATGAAGAGGATGAGGAAGAAGCAGGTTGAGTGCCCATCTGGTGTGTTCGTGAAGAAGTAGCTGGAGTGCCTGCTCAAGTCTTTCATGGTGCCCCAGGGGGAGCTTACTCACTCACGTTGCATACAGTCCTCCATCTCAAGAGATAGAGACACACCGCTCGGGGACAACAGTAGTTCTGCTGCCACTACTGCTCCCACCACTTTCTCCTTTTCTATTCCTATCCTTCTTAATCTCTCTTCCTCCCCTTCACCTTCTGTCTTTTCTCAGGTGGTAATGTGATCTGTTCTTGTTGAGTTTCTCTTTCATTTGCATTCTCCGCCCCTGGCCTCTCAGGTTTACGATCTGGCTTGGGTCCAGTTGCCCCTAGAGACTGTCAGAGTGTTCTGCTCCCACTCAATGGAGCATACAGTGGACGCTCTGACTCAATTAAAAAGATAACTTTTTTGCCTATGCAATGCTGATTGATTCTTTTTATATCTGACTCAGTTATACCTGATTCTGCAGATATTAGTACCTAACCTCATAATGGCACCTTCTCATGTGTTTAATTTTTTTTTTCTTTTTTCCTCTAAAAAAAAAAACCAGTGGCTCCACCGTTAAATCTTCGAGTGCGAGGAGTGACTGAACGCACCATAGATCTGGAGTGGGAGGGGTCAGTGGTGCTGACAGACTACCTGATCACCTATGTGCCAACCAGCCCAGGAGGTGTGCAACTTGAGATCAGGGTACCAGGCAATGTTACCAACAGCACCATTAAAGAGCTTGAGCCAGGGATTGAGTACAACATCAACGTCTATGCCGTGCTCAACAACATCATCAGCGTACCTGTCACTTCTCAAGTGTCAACGTGTAAGTACAACTAAAGTCAGAGATGACTTTCACCTGCTCAAATTATTGTTAGAGACAGTGCACTTTCTGATATAATGAGCAAATACTGTATGTCGTTCATATTTCAGGACATTTTTCTTATGGTCTTAAATTACACAGAGCAAAGGCTTAACTGAGTAATTACATCTCTTCATCATACAGATAGTGCCAGTTAACGTCAGCTATTTAACTTTAGAGGGAAAAGACATTTAATGACCTTGGTGACTGCTAAGAAGAGAATTATTAGCTCTCAATATGGTTGAAAGGTTAAGAACTTCTCTGCATGTCGATAAGAAATAATGGGGGAAAGGAAAGGTGTGATTCAGATTTCCCAACGTTTTTCTAGCCTGTACTTACCTACAGGATATGATTAGACACCTGCCAAGCGCTGAGTAAAACTGTTACACTGGCAAATTGCTGCAGGGCAGCTCCTTTGCAGCTGACGTCTGTCAGCCATGTGGAAACCTCATTTTAGAGCACCACCTTCCCCGTTCCATTCACAAGCACACCATTATTTGTCACGGGACATAGGGGCATTCTGGGAAAACATTACAAGCCTCAGAGCGCAAATCGCTGCTTCCGTTACAATCTGAAATAAGACAGAAGCAAAAGTAAACAAATTAAATCAGTGGGAACAGTCCACACAATTGGCACCATGCTTTTATCTCCTTAAGACTTTCACGCTTCCTTGGGCAGCATAAGATGGGAATTGTTAGACAGCAACAGCGACTGTTTGATGGATGTATATTGGTTAACTCACTCTGTCTTTAAGGTAATAATGACAGAAAATGCCCCAATCAAGATAATGGTTAATGCCAGCCATGATCTGGCCCTGGTGTGGCCTGAACCTGCTTCCCAGTTAGCTAGTGACTGGCTTTGGAGCTGGATCAAGAGTGCTCAGCCAGCCAGCCACACACACACCAGACCGCTGGCCTCTCCTCACCCACTAAGCCTCTGCTCCCTCCTGGGAGCTGGCAGAGGTCACCCGGCCCATGAGAAACATTGATTTATTGGGTGTGCTGAAAACAGAGGCCTATAATGCATCAATCTTTGCTTTCCAGATCTTTCGAATCCAGACGGTTTAGTCTTTAAATCCATCACTGAAACATCGGTGGAGGTCCAGTGGAAGCCCTTCGACTACTTGTTTGATGGCTGGGAAATAAGCTTCATTCCCAAGGTAAGGCTTTTCTCTGGGAGGCTGGGCATGCGTCAATTCTCATGACTGGCCACACTGCCCAGTTGAAGTACAACATTTGCATAGACCCAAATAATTTGTGTCCTTGCTTAACACAAATACCTACAGCAGGCTAGTTTTTTTTTTTTTAAGTGTTGCACATTTTGGATTTCTGTTCATATTTCCAAGTATATATACGTGTGTGTGTGTGTGTGTGAAATTGCAGGACTTCTCTGCATATACAATTTAATTAATTAAACCAAGACACTGATATGGAATTTATGCTGATTTGTTTGCTGTTTGTATGATACAATTAAGGAGAACGACAAATAAAGGCTTGTGGTGAATGTACCATGAGAGTTCCACAAACAGAAGAAAAACATAACAGTTGTTTTTAAGCTGTGTGATGGCAACCAATGGGGAAGCGTCATGGCATTATGCTCACAACTCCATATTATTCAAAGTAAAGCTGTCATTGTCTGCACAGCATGAGAAATGCTGCCAGTACCTTTTTGATGAACCCCTGTGAGTAGCTGGCTCAAGGGCCATCTCTGGGCCAGATGCTTCCAGAGGCGACTCCTATCTGAGCTTACCTAGAGCCTACAAGAATTTAGCATCTGTGAAGGAGAGAGACTGATAACGACGTAGCTGGAAACCTCACGAGCCCGTGTAAAGATAAGGGAGTACAGGGGTGCCATTTTTATGCAATTGGTAATGTGAGATTTAAAAGTAAGAATTATGTCCCATTTTATGGTGTCGAGCTTGGATCCTCTAACTCCGGCGCATGGCAGATTGTGTCTTAACTTATGATTCAGTGGATTTGTGAGAGGACAGGTTCGCAGGCTCATAACAGTAATAGGCGCAGGTTCAAAGTCAGACAAGCTCTGCCTTTAATGCCTTCCATAAACATCAGGCCCTTTAATCTCATCCCCACTCTTATTGGCTTAGCTACTGCCATCGGCCGTGCACAGAGTGGCTATGCTCCGGCCGCCAAGAGGGTTTTAAAATGCCTTGATTTGGGAGATGAAAGTCAGGTAGCACAATAGAAACAGTCCAAAAAAAGGGTGCCTCTTGCCTGTTTTTTTAATTTATTTATTTTCTTGAGAGGACGGTCTTTGAATACAGAGAGGTGTGGGTGCAAAGGGGTCATGGAGCACTTCAATCTTCCCCGGGTGCTGGGCCAGGAGGGGTGCCCTGGGAGAGCCACCCTGGCCTCAGCCACCGGGGAAATCAGATTAGAAGCGCAAGCCTTAACCCTCACGGTGGAGACTCCTTGGATTTAATCCAAAGGACCAGGTCGCCACAGAAATCTGGACAATATCTTAATGGACGGATGGAATGGACGGGAGGGTGAAAGCCTTTGAGGGGGCATAAACACGGGCTCACCATGCCAACACGAAATGGCCAGCTATAATCAGAACAGCTCCAAGCAACAGAATGGCTAACAATGGCCCTATAAAATACTACATTTCTATGTACTCTGCCTTGAATTGTGGGGGTAGAAATAACTGCATGGCGTGTCAGGCTAAACAATCCAGGGACAAATGAGTGTTTAGTGGCAAATGGTTCTGACTAAGCTCATCATAAAGTTTTCTGGGTTAACATTTAACACACTAAAAGAAGTTTGGTTAAGCTCATCAAACATTTTCTCCCAGTTCAAAGTTTTTTGGCGCAATGCTTGCACAGTTTGCTGGCTAAAGCCTCCCTCCAGCTTGCTGTAATTCCCCCGTTCATTAAAGCTGTATGCTGTTTGTTGCCACTGCCTCAGAAGCCACCTCCCTCCCCTCCACTCTGCTCTCTCCCCGTTTGCCACATATGTGGCTGTGCTTTGATGTCCGTATGAAAGCATCCCTTTAAAGTGAAGGGTGTCCTTGTTGTCCATTTTTTTTCCCCCCCGCTGTCCGTCTGCCGAGTAGGATAACGACGGGGGAACGACGGCGCAGCTGCCCAGTACCATCACCTCCTTCCACCAGACGGGGCTCAGGCCAGGGGAGGAGTACACCGTCAACCTTGTGGCACTGAGGGACCAGGGCAGGAGCCAGCCCGTCACGGCCACCGTCACCACCAGTATGACTGCTCTCTGACTCCCTCTTCTCTAGTCTCTCTCACAGCCTGTGGTTACCCTGTGTCACAATGCACAAATAACCATGTCATAAACATGTTATGGAATATCTCCATGTCCTGTTATTGGTCTTCACAACAATTAGTGCCCAATAATGTGACACTTTTACTATCAATTATTAACCATTTGTTGGACGAGGAAGTATATTTGGTAACTTCCTGGGACATCGAAACTGGCATCATTATGCCTCTTCTTGAAGTGATAAAAGCATGATTTCACCCAGCATATCAGCGAAGATTATGCTTCATCACAGATAGCATCATCCTATCATTTGACTGATTACCTGGGACATTTTAAACTTGTGTGCTCATCTGGAATTCTCAATTTGTGACTCCTCTCTACCCTGACAATTATGGTGCTAACAGCAAAGCTAACAATGGTAAGTTCATGAAACTCACACAGAAGTAGTTGATTAGTTGTGTAAAATTATGTGATATGAGGTGTCTGGATATGAAATAATGAAATTTTGAATATGGATAATGAAAATAATGAAACAAGTTATTTCTGTTACGATGTTTGTAAAGGTTTGTATAACATTATAGACTAAATTTGTTTTTACTTTTGCGATCAGGGCAAGCACTTGGCATTGTCTTTAGGTCTATGTACTGTAGAACAATAATAATAAAATAATAATCATGATAATAATATATTTTCTTTTTCAGCCATCTACTTGGTGCTTTTTTATTCTTTCTTGGCAAGAGGAGTGAGACTTTTGTGCCAGACCAGTCTGCAACAGTTTCAAGAAGGAAGTTGCTATGTGGTGGACCCTTTAATCAAACCAATCCACAACCATATTTTTTCTTTTACATTTTCCTAAGATATGTCATACAATATAATATTGCTATTTTAAAAAGTACAGTATGTTGCTTCAACCTATGGCCAGAGAGTACCAGCTAGTACTCATTGATATCTGGTAGCTGATTATTAAGTGCCATGATCAGTACTTAAAGTGTAATTTTGGAGTTATTTAAACCCTTTGTATTTTTCAGCATGGCAATGAGGACAGCACTCTCTCTTTAGAGATAGATCTTGTTGATCAAAGGGATGCTGAGTTTGATAGTCTTTGGAGCTTACTCCAAAATGCTAACTGCAAAATGTGAATGTGCGAGTGGCCAGCAGCAAAACACAAATCGTAATTTTTTTAAGCACTAGTAAAGCTCAAAATAGCACTATACTTGAAGTAGACCCTGGGTTCAAATTACTCCTAATTTATGCTTTAAATGTTAAAATGTTCCAAAATAAATGTTCTTACCAATTTCTGTCTTTCTGTATTTTCTCATGCAATTTTTTAATTTGGAAAAAGGAGGAACAATATATGACAAGTAACATATATGACAACTTCATTGACTTTGATTTGCAATATGAACATAAAACACTTTAAATTTCAAAGCATTTCTATGAGTTCCCTATAAGTGGTTTATTGTTGTCACGAACACACAGAACTTCACGTTTAATATTTAGAAGCGTTTCTGCATTTATGAGCAACTAATACCACTATGTTGTTATTGTATCATTCTGAGCGAAATTATGTTTAGTTATCTCAACACAGTTAAGCCGTTAATGGATAATGTCTTCAAAAACAACTTATAACAGGATCATACGTGGGATTTTGCCTTGGCAAGTTTATGATATGGTTGTGTGCATATTGTGACACTGTTTTAGGAAAAGGGTTGTCTGTCTGTGTTGGCCAGTAACCCAGTTGGCCCTGCAGCTTCATTCATTGCCTTATCGATCACTCCAACTCTGATGCCTCTGCATCTTGATAAGTTTTCAAAAATGGATTTTTCTAAGAGTTTGATGATAGCAGTCAGTAAACAGACAACAGTTTGAAAAAAATGTCTGTGCAAGGCAGTGACTGCTACAATAGGGAACTATAGGATTGTGTTCATGAATAGCAGGGGTAGAGTAATGGAATACACTGTGGAAAAGCAGCAGTGGAAAAGCAACGCCATGGATTGAGTTTGAAGTATTAGATATAACACAAGTGTCAATTAAGCTCAGCTAGCGTAACACATCACTTTGATGGATGGGTCAGTTTGCTAGCAATTATGTGCTTGGTGTAAACCCAGGACCTTCCTGCTAGTCAGCTGGATACAGACAGATTAGATTCAGTTGAACTTTTCCAGTACATTTCAAATTATGGGTTGGCAGTGAAAACACCATTAATTTTCACCAAGCGTCACTGTCAACCAAAATTAAAGAGGCATTATTTATGCATGGAAACTGATGAATATTTCATGTGTCCACTGCAGATACCTTACTGGATAAAGAAAGACAAATGTGACACTGATCAATTATTTATGTATGATGAGAATTATCCACCCTGGCAGTAAAACAAAAGACATCCACAATAACATTCAGAAAACTGAGAGTACCTGTTCTATTATGCTGCTCCTCAATCAGTGTCATGTCCAATGTAATGCAAAAGTGCTTCTTGCTCATATTCACCCAAACAATGATTATTATTTGTACAGAGTAGCATAATCAATTCAGTTATCCTAAAAGGGTTAACAGGTTTGGAAAAAGAGGCAGAAATTAAGTTCCTCTAAAACTGGAACAAGGGTGAACAAATGACTATTTCTTCCCAATTATCACTACTTCAGTAGATGCTACTCAGGTGGAAAATATAGATGAGCTGTGTGACCCCAAGAGGCCTATAAATCCACTGTTTCTATTTTCACTGCACTCGATCTGAGAAAGGTTAATTACTTACAGATCAAAATTCCATTTAAATAGTGAGTTTATTCCATATAGTGCCTCTTTAATTGTTCTCATGGCCATGGTTAGAAATTGTAAACTGGGTTGAATATAAGCCTAATTACAAGCAGCCATTGAACATACAGTTATTAGTGTTTTGGGACAAACTTGGGACTTGGACAGAGCTGGAGTTTAGTTTAGGGTATTAAACAGCACAAGGCAAAATGTAAAAAGTGATGTCTTCATTAAAAAAAAATGTGCCATGTCTAATTTTCTTTCGTAACCAGTGTGGCCATTATAACCATGGTATAATTCTGTGCCACAGAGATTGACGGCCCGACTGACCTGGTAGTGAGAGACGTCTCGGAGTCCGTGGCTTTTGTGGAGTGGACACCACCCAAGGCCAAAGTTGATCAGATTATCCTCCGTTATGGGCTGGTTGGAGCGGACACCCCCAAGACCACACTTCGCCTGCAGCCAACTCTGAGCCAGCATTCACTGCAAGTGCTGCAGCCAGGATCGCGATATGAAGTGTCTGTCAGTGGCATACGCAAGGGCAATGAAAGTGGAGCCATCTCAACTGAGTTCACTACTGGTGAGCGCTGGTCCAAGACTCTCTACTGGACATTCAGTATTCAACCAGCAGAGAGAAAAGCATAAATAAAGATATGTCATGGACAATTTTTAAAGCTCTTTTCTACCCATTGTATTTTTAAAGGCACTGATAAAATGTTAAATAGAGCTATGTAAATTATTAATAGCCTCTCTCCAGGATCAATGGAACAAAGATATTTTAAATCGTTTGTGGCTTGAGACAAGTAATTGCTCAATATAAAAAGAAATAAAAAAATGAATGAAGTGGAGACTATAAAATATTAAAGAAACATAATCAACGCCTCTTAAAACAGTCTCAGCTGTCGATTTGTTTTGTTCTGTTTTTATTATGTGACCAATCCAGCTTCTAATGATCGGTCTGAGTGGCCCAACCATTGTCAGTTCTGTCATTCTTCTCAGAGCTGGATGCACCCAAGAACCTGCGCGTGGTCTCCAGGTCATCCACATCCCTGGAGTTGGAGTGGGAGAACAGTGAAGCAGATGTCGAGGGCTACCGTGTCGTCTACAGCACGCTGGCCGGAGACCAGTATGACAAAGTGTTCGTCCCACGCAACGAGGGAGCCACCAGTCGAATAACTCTTGCAGGTGACGCAGGCCCAGACAGACTCAGACTGTCAGCCCAGTCCTGTTTGTTTGTTGAAAATAAATTACATTCATAATGATTATGTGACTGTGATATTATGTTTGGTGACGTGAATATCACAAATTAAATTGAATCCTTCACTCTCATAATTAACTTTCAGGCATTCTGCATAATTGGATATTTCATTATCTCTCAGTAATATCAGTGCAGAAAATAAACTCTCACTTTTTTAGCCTATTATACAGACTTGCCATAGGCCATATGCCAGGAGTTTGACGTTAATTTAAAAATCAAAGCTCTAATTGATAACACTTTGAGCTTGGTCTTTACCAGCATAAACAAACATACTGTAGATAAAATTCATAATGCTGGTTATATTTATCTTCTCAACATTTAGAAACAGTCTTGGGTAATCTGCTAAATTACTGCAGGAAAGGAAAGGAACTGCATGTCTTCGGAGCTGGAATGTTATGAGTTATCAGCATTTCCCTTTTCTCGTTTCTCTGCTGGAAACACATGGTTGTCTATAAACTCTAAAATGATAAGGATTTTTTGCCTGTGCTGCCTCACAGAGGCAGTGTCCCTGCTAGCATTTCCTGTAAACTGATACGTTTTCTCTTGTCAGTTTGATTCTGCTTGTGATTAATTGCTTCATTAAAATAAAGGTCTATGCATGCCAAGAAAGCACTCATTAATATGAGCATGGTGTTTGGCAAGGTTTGATTATGTGCACATTTCAACAGGCAGGTATTAGGTGCACCATTTTCAAGGTCCATACAATTGTTTTAAATGCACAGTAACATTATTCAAAAACACATACATACATGTGAGGTGCTTATTAGGCCTACAAAAAAACAACCAGAGTACCTCATCTGTTGTTGCTCAACATTATGCAGGTCCTTTGTGAAAGGTTCTAAATTAGAAATTAGGTGGTGGAGACTAATGCTGCTACTCAATGCTATCAAAATGAAACTTTTTTAAGTGCATTCAGACAGAGACACCATTATGCTAACTTTTGTCTTGGTTCGCTCTGGCAGATCTGCTGCCTGGCACAGAGTATGGCATTGGAATATCTGCTGTGCTAGGCACCAACCAGAGCTCTCCTGCTACAATGAACGCCAGAACAGGTGAGAGAACACACAGCCTTGTCTCCAGGGGGATTGAGAGAAAAAGCCTGTTGTAGGGGGAAAAAATCTTCACAGATCCACACATACCTCCTTTTTCAGCAAGCAGTGGTATAATGCGTAGCTTTCCAAAAGACTTAATATATTTTTCTCCTGTTACTATAATAATGAATTGATGTCAAGATATGTATTTCAATCAATACCCTCTAATTTAGTACTGTCTTTGTGATGGCACTCTCCGGCGCAAGTTTTTGACATATTTCATGATGGATCTCTTTGCATTTCTTCTAGACTTGGATGTCCCAATGGACCTGACTGTGACAGCTTCTACAGACAACTCCATCACCCTGCAGTGGGGCAAAGTGCAGGGTCCTATTGACCACTACCGGATCACATACACATCCTCCAGTGGGGTGACAACTGAGCTGACCATGCCCAAAGATGTCACCTCGACCACCTTGACTGATCTGGTGCCTGGGACTGAGTACACTATCACTGTGGCCGCGCAGAGAGGCAGACAGCAAAGCACTGCTGCAACCATTGATGCCTTTACAGGTATGGTGTCTTATACCATAGCACAGCTTCTATAACTGCAGAGTTGTTAGTTTTATAAAACATATCATTATACTAACATGACGTGAAAGTAACAAAACAAGACTAGAGCTGTCTACCTGATTTAGTAAAGTAAAACCGTTAAAAAAGTTTTTAAGCTAACTTTGAACAAAGTCTTGTTTGTGTCTTAGCCTGACAGTTAAAGACAATGGCAATATGACACTAAATGTTATCCATATTTTGCCGTTATTGCATTTTAATGTTATTGCATTCCATTTGTTCACTTTTACCAGGTTCACTTAATGCTTTCACTACTTACCTCTTCATCTAAAGAAAAAAAAAACACATCATCGTTCAATGTTTCTCTTACAAATCCCCATATTTCTCTCTAATGTGTCAGTGAACTAAACCAGTGTTTCTGCTTTACATGGCTCTCACCAGTTATTTGCACTTTCGCTCATTAAGACACCTGGATTTGCTTTTCTTAATTTGCCTTCATATTCATTGACATGTCTCCATTCTTCACTTGATCATCCATCTCTCCACCAAGGGCTGCATCAAAACCCTTCAGTGCCAACATCGCTTGCTCGGGCTGATCAATCACATTCTAAGTTCTCCGTCTAGGAACCGGTGATATTGAATTCTGCTTCCATCATTCACTGTCTGTTGCCCGACCACGTATCGACTTGCAGGGTTCCGCCCTGTCGCCCAGCTCTACTTCTCCGACGTCACGTCTGATTCACTGACAGTGGCCTGGGGTGCCCCTGCCCCACCTGCCGACACCTTCTTCCTGAGCTACACCACCGAGGACTTGAGGCATAGCTCTCAAGTCACCCTGGATGGATCCAAAACCAGAGCCACATTCAGAGACCTGCTTCCCTCCAGAAAGTATATCATCACCCTGGTTACTGTGCGCGGTGATGCAACTGAAACTGTTGAAGGCACAATTGTTACAGGTAGATGTCTTCTGCGTGCTCTGCAGATGCTTATTTTAGTTGCAGGTTGTGAGAAGGCAGTCTATAAATATCTGCAGGTCGCACCATTCAGTTATCACAGACAGGCAAGTCGTGTTTATCGAACAAGAAACAGCTGTTGTTTATCCCATCATAGCCTTGGGGATTATACAACAAAATAAGAATCAGCCAAGAAAACACACTGAAGATGTTCAATGTTTGTGTGTGTATGTATGTATGTATGTATATATCTATATATAATATGTCCCTGCTGACATTTATTGGTCATAAATAGAAACAAAACTGTTAAGATCTAAATATGTTGATAGAAAAATAAACAGTATGCAAATTAACTTTTGCACCAACCACACTGCTTTCACATAAAGAATTTGGCCTGGTTACTAAATATAAAGTGTCACTGCCTTCGTTGTTTTTTAATGTAGAAATCAGAGCATACAGGATGTGCTCAGATGCAAGAGCATCTCCTGGGTTTCATCAGTACAGTATTACCACTCCTTCCTTCCTCTACCACATTGTTGGACTGACATGGTATTTGTCAGCAGGCAAACATCATCCTCACTCGACACCTCATTAAGATTCCTCACAGCTGTAGCGCAGCACTTTTTTCTCCTTCTTTCTCTATTTTAGTCTCTTAATTAATTCCACTGTTTGTAATCCTCTCTTAATTACCTCTGCCTGAATGTGAAGATGTCTGAAAATATTCTGCTGCCACATGAGCAACGCTGCTGTGACAGGCCCAAAGAAAGATGTACTGTCAGTACAGTTGGACTTTAGAACCTCTGCCAGGGGACACCTGCACTACATGCCATGGTTCAGGGCTTCACAATTCATCAGGTTGCCACTGACAACTCAGAATTGTCTGTGAATAGTCTGGGGTGTGTAGATTGTGTTCCTCACAATTTTAAACTTCTTTTAAAGGCAAGTTTAATCTGAGTCTAGTTTAAAGTACAGTAATATGCCAAAAACAACAGGGCAAAACAGAGGTCTATCAGCCTTCTTATTAGACTCTGAGGGGATGTTTTACATAGTTTACTCTTATGATTATTGCTTATCATTTGCTTATGAACCATGTTTTAAACTTTTTAAATGGAAACATCCAGTAAGGGCTTTTGAAAGGTTCCTATGGTCTAGAAACCGTCTCTGTGCCACTGCTAAAGCTGTATTTGTTGAACTATACCTCTTTACAATTTACATTTGTTTGAAAGTTGTTCCAACCAACACATATTGGAAGCATGCATCGGGACACTGCCAAAACACCAAAGTAAAACCTTGCACTCTCATGTCAGACAGTTTCTTCCAAGTGATGTTTTAAATGCTGAATAAATGCAAGGACATTACTGACTGCTCCGCTGAATGGAAAATAATTAAAGATATGCATACATGAATAATCAGAGCTCATTTGCATGGGGATATTTTGCCCCGGAAGCATTTAAATGAGGCTGACAGCCAGCTTATGAATTGCCACCCCTAGTTTGTGAATTAAATTCATTACTGTAATGAGAATGGGAGGGAGGGGAGGCTTTTATACTGCCCTTTTTATGGCTGCTCTCCAGCAATAGCCCCAGTCAATCTGTTCTTCATGTCTTCACCATCTAGAATGACACGAAACCTCACAGCCGGTGTAATTATTTGCACACCCTGTCAGCGGCAGCCTTTGCTGTTGTGATACTGTGAGCTCCGGGGACCCATAAACGAAATGTGATATATACCCTTGCAGACACAAATGCGTAATAGTAATGAAAACATCACCCTACTGGGTTCCATCGATGGACTGCCATGATTTTATTATTCCTGTGAGGTGCCCACCTATACAATCAATTAGCATAAGAGGTGTTGAGCTGCTATGTTTCCCACATTCCAGGCCCCAAATAAAGAAAACATATACCGGTGTGAACACCATTACTGAGTAACAGTTAGTAGGGGAGTTAAAATAATGATATTGTATCTGTACAACTTAACGACAATCTGTTAACACTATTACAAATTTTAGTTTTAGTTGTTGTTAATCAAGCAAACATGTTTTCTGCACATAGGAATTGACCCTCCACGAGATATGACAGTGTCATATGTTACTGAGGACACTGTCACAATATCATGGCAGCGGCCCCTTGCATCCTTCGACTACTACAAGATGTCCTACCAATCAGCAAAAGGTAGTGCCCCTCACACTGAAATGATACCAGCATGTGAAATTTGCTAAAAAATGCAACCTACTGAGAACTGAGGTTTTGCCCCCCCCCCCAATAATGTGTCTTTTTTTCTTGTTGAGCAGGCAGGGTGGACAGTGTGGTGATTGACAGTGAGGTTACTAACTACACCCTGACCAGCCTGCATCCTGCTACTGAGTATGAGATCAACCTCAACGTGGTTCGAGGGAGCCAGGAGAGCAACGATGTCACTACCAGTGTTTTCACAGGTAGGACCTTCCTCAACTGCTATGCATGGTACATCAGTACATCAACGAAGCCAACATATGTCAACATATGTTTGTATGTTGTTCTAGGTGTGCTGGTTTACATACCATTCCCAGATGTATTCTGATGGTACTGTATATGTTGCGTATGCCATTACATGATCTGTACAACCATGGCAGTTCTGTGTTCCACCTCAGAAACCCAAACACACAGTACCAAAAAATTAGGGGGTTTTATTAGCTGTTTAGCTAGTTAGCTGACTAGTTTTTGAACCAAAACTCTGTCTCTCTCGTTGGGATGCTGTACTACCAATAATGATAAAACCCTCTTTGTCTTGTGATGACAACAAATCTAGTTGGACAGGCTGCGCTCACCACAGGAGTTTAATGGAAGATAAACATGGGCCAGGCCCCTGCAGAGGGACTGATGTGAGTCTCATAGGCGGGTGATAGATTCAGTTTAAAGATTCATATCTTCTCTACCTCCCACAAATCCCTCTCTTTTCCCCTTCATCTCTCTCTGCCTTGCTAACTCTCCCTCGACACACCTTCACTCTCTCTCTCTCTCTCTCTCTCTCTCTCTCTCTCTCTCTCTCTCTCTCTCTCTCTCTCTCTCACACTCTCTCTCTCTCTCTCTTTCCCCCCCTCTCTCAGATGGGCCACTTCACATAGTCACATATAGATGGTGAGAGCACCAAAATAAAGAAAGTGGACAAATAAGATCTGCATGTGATTGAAACGTGTGTGTGTGTGTGTGTGTGTGTGTGTGTGTGTGTATGTGCGTGCGTGTGTGTACGTTCACTTATCCATCCGAATGGGACCCAGTCCACACAGCCTGAGAATTCTGATTGGCATGCAGCATAATCTCGGGCTTTAGAGATTGCTGCCGCTCTACCAGCCAAACAAAATATTCAGCTCCCAAAATGATGTGTGTGTTGAGAATTGTACTCCATTGCCAGATAACACTGCAATGTACCCCTCCATTTATTCTTCATAGATGAGCAGACATCAGTTAAATTTCCAAACTTCAAAGTTGAGCAAACAAGATGAAATACTTTGTTAAAGTCTCCATTTAGAGTGCAGTGAATAGGGTCTAACACTGCCTGGTTATACTCAATGAATCTTAGTAATGCTTATTAAGGCAAGTCTTGTGCATAGCGCTGGGGCCCTGTGCATAGCACTCTTTCCCAACATTTGAATATGTGGAGGAAAAGTGGAGAGATAAAACCTGCCAGAGCGAGTCCACTCTCAGCCTAATGGGCTACAGAGATTCATCATACCTGCTTCGAATGCAGGCAGATAAAACACCAGCAGCAGCAGTTGCAGCGTCGGGAGCAACAGCAACAATAGAGGAAGCTCTGAAACCTAGTGTGTCGGATGAGAGGCTGCCCTGTGTGCCTGTAAATACTGGCAGCTTGTTAAGATGCTGGCACTAAGAAGATCGGAGAGACCGAGAGAGAAAGGGAAAAAGAGAGGGAAAGTAGGGGGGGCAGAGAAGGAGATAGAGAGAGAGAAGGAGAGACAAGGAGGAGGGCAGAAAGAGAGAGAATGAGAGAAACAGAGAAAGCAAAAGAGATAGGAAGAAAAACAGAGCCAGAGAGGATAGAGAGAAGGGGAGGGAGAGCGCACAAGAGAGAACAACAGTGGGAGAGAGAAAACAAGAGTGGGAGAGGAAGAGCGGGTGAAAGAGGAGACAGATAGCGAGTGGGGGAAGAGCAGATGATATGAGTGTGGGAGAGGAGGTGAAGATGACAGACAGAGAGGAGGAGACAGGGAGGGCGAAAGAGAGATAGAGAGAGGAAGTTAGCATGTGGCCCACGGCCTTTGGGGGTTTTGGGCTGGGTCACTGCTGCGCTGATATCAGCTACTGAAGCACTACGTGTTTTTTCCGAGAAAGGTAATGAGGGGATGAGATGCATTGGATCCGATTCACCGGTTCAGCTAATAGGAGGGTCAGAGACGGGCAGCAGCATCGGCAGAGGTGGCGGGGTGCATATTCTATCGAATTGGTGGCCCCCTCACTGCTTTTGCCACCGCCCCCACCCCGAACACCACAGCTGCAGCTGCTGATCTCTCCTTGTCACTGAGTTAGCTGAGAGGGAAATAGAGAGAGCGAAGGAGAGAAAGAGAGAGAGAGAAAGAGAGAGAGCAAGAGAGAGAGGACGAGGGAGAGAGAGTGGCGGGGCACGCTGGCTCAGAAGACAGATGGGCTGCCCCTGCCTGTGTGGCTCTACTGACACAGTTTAGCTCTGTGCCACTCCTGGGATCAGGGACATGCACACTAAGGCACACCAGGGAAGGGATAATGCTACAGTGATAGGACCTGGGATTTCACTTGCACTCGTCTATACAAATGCACACACACACACACACACACACACACACACACACACACACACACACACACACACACACACACACACACACACACGCGCACACACACACACATGGCATGGGAATGGGAGGTTTTTGAGGTGATAAAAATGAAATATTTTGTATATGTAACAGTCCTCATTCAGAATTGTAGATTAGTTAGAAATGCTTATTTTTTTGCATTTCAAAGTTGCTGTGGGAAAGTGTTTTCAGAGCCATGCATATTGCAATGCACATGTTGCCCTTTGATGTCAGCTTGCTAATTAATGAAATTGGAATCTTCTCAAGGCAGGGATTCGCAGCAAATTAGTGTAGTTCACCAGAAATGCACTGCCAGCACTAACAGTGTTGCCACGACCAAACAACAGTGGGAGATGTGTCACACACAAAGAAAAGCAAAAAATAACTGTTTTTTTTTTCACACCGGCTGCCAGCCATCATGGCATCATGTCTGCCTGAGGTGCTAACACAACATTACCTTTTGTTTTCTGCAGCGATGGACATGCCCATGGACCTCACCGCCCTGAATGTCACTCCCCAGGGGGCTTTGCTGCGCTGGAATCCTCCCCTGTCTAGTGTGGACAACTACGTGCTCACCCTTACCCGCAACCAAAGTAAACCCAGGGGGTGCCTCCCTCTTCCCACTTTTTTCCTAGATGGCTTGAAGACACTGGTACAACTGAATGTTTAGACAAAAATAGCTCATGCAGTCAGTCAATACAGCCCTCATCAGTGTTCAATGCGGATTCCGCCTGGCGTCCTACCCCCTGCCATTCAGCTGCTCATTAACAGCAGTACTCATTAGGAATACATCTTTTGATTTAGTCATAGTCCATAATTATGTTGCACTCTGCATTTTGTCAAATCCCCTCTCAAAGAGCCCAATTAAACACTCAGAGTTTTCTTTCTTAATCTGATGCTGAGAGGAAATATTTTGGTGAAAATTTACCCTGAGTGCTTAACTTTTTTTACTTCCAATTTAAGCATACCAATTACTGTAGACATTTTTAAAAATAGTTTCTGTGTAAACAGGCTTTTGACATTTTGGCTTTATTAGTCATCCTAACATTATGTAACACCGTCGGTGTTGTGTGAACTTGCCTGTAGTCACTGCTGACACCTTCTTGGTGGAGGGAAACAAACAGGAGTACCAGCTGAGCAAGCTCATCCCCAGTACCACCTACTCAGTGGCCCTCTACGCCACCAAAGGACCTCTCACGAGCGGCACCGTCATCTCCAACTTTGTCACTCGTGAGTACCCTCATCAACTCATCCCGCTAACATGGGCATTAGCAGCAGCATTAGCATATGCATGGGCAAATTCAATTGAACAAATGTCACTCTGGTCTTCCTGTCCACCCCTGACTTTGTGTTCCGTCTTTCAATCTCACTGCTTCCAGCCAAATGTGCCAGTCAGTGTAATCATAATTCTTTTGACGTGCTAAGGCAGGTGTGTTTAGCTAAGCAATAGGGCAGAGGAGGAACAGATGGAATACAGTGAGCTGAAGGCTCAGTAGTGTGTTTGAGAACCGGTGACTGACTTGAGTTTCATTATCAATGAGTTAAGCAAAGACATGGACGTTCAATTCCTTTAGCTTTGCTGTACATCATCTATACAGCATCAGCTTGATATATGCTCATGTCATACTTGACCATGTGACTACAAGGAACGGAAACGCTCTAGTTTAGCAGAGTTGGGGGAATTCAACTTTGTTTTCAGAGTTTCCAAACAAAAAAGCTCCAGTCAGCAAGACATTGATTTCCCAGTGGGAGCAGAGATGCAGTACAGTTACCCAGATCTCCACTGCAATGAAGCAGGGAGAGCACTGCTATTGGGGGATGGGGGATGGTGCCTCCTCCACAGATGCTATACACACCAGGAGCACAAATACCTTTTTTCTTTTTTTGCTTTTGTTCTATCGGATTTATTCTCTCCTTCTTCCCCCTGCAATGGAATTTTTTTCATACTTACCGGGAAGTTCTTAGTTCTTTCAAAGGCATTTAGACCTCGTGCTTAATCAACCCGGCCTCTGTGAGTACTTCATTAGTTTACATTGTTTAGAGGAAATTAATTTGCACTTTGAAAAGTCACAGACCATTGACTTTGCCACCCTGATGTCAGCTTTTCCCCCAACAAAATCTTGACACACAATTCCCCTAATGGCTTCTGCATGGGTTCGCCCAACTTCAAATGCTTTTGTTCGCAATTTAATGCCAATTTAATCACACAGCAGATATGCTCCAATAACATCATTTTGCTAAGTCCTGCTATGCTCTGATAAAAATGAACAATCATTCCATGGCCCACAATGAATGACAACAGTACCCCCCCACCCAAAAAAAATGTCTTCAATAATTCTATTTATAATTCAATAATTCTGTTATCTATTGCCTCACTCCTTCAATTCAACGGTGACATGCTTTTTGGCAGGTTTGGATGTGATTGTGGAGCTCATGGGAAAATGAAGCTCATGCTGGCGAGAGCTGAGGGCAGTTCTCAGATTTGGACAACAGCATCCTTCTAATAGAACTATCTAAATGCAAATCAATATGTAAAGTAATGCTCTATTCTTTCTGCCTGATTACTAAGGTTAGGTACACAATTAACTCTGAGAAACAAGACGGCCTCATTGGCACAAATTAGGTCGACAGAAAACCCACCACAGTAGCAGAGCAAGGACAGAGGAGGAGGGGTGCCTATCATGGCAATCTGAGAGGAGATTATTGCAGGAAACGACAGCTTGCTGCCTATCAGTGTGCAATTCACAAAAAACCCTCCCAGGTGCACGGGGGAGTGGCGGTCTGTCAGATAAGCCTGCTTGCTACGGTGCTTGCTCCTGCATCTACACCCCAGTGTGTAATTTTCTACTAGCCTGGAGAGGTGCTGTCACCACACCTTCCCACATCTCCGCTGGCCTTGCTGAGGTTATCAGCGTGTTAACATGCAGCAGGTAATGGCTGCACTGCCACTGTCCCTTGAGGGCACTCAGCAGCTTGGTGGCGGCAGTAGAAGTGGGATGTCAAAATTAGACTGTATTTTGCTCAGTTTGGGGTGGGCTCATCAGGCTGACCAGGTGCGACTTGTGCGCCAACCTGCAAAAGTAACTGTCATCTGACGTCTGCTCCCATAGCAATGGATGCCCCGCAGAACCTGACAGCCACTGAGGTCAACCATCGCAGCGCACTCATCTCCTGGCAACCGCCCCTTGCAGACATCGACAACTACATGCTGACGTTCAAGTCTGCTGATGGCAGTCGCAAGGCAAGTGCAAATTACTCGGTGATAGCGGCTTTATTAACATGTGGTGAGGACACCTCCTCTGTGGAGCTGGAGGTCTAGGGCAGAGCAGAGCCATGGAGAAAGATTCAATAGAAACGTTCACTTTTCCTTCATTCATATTTAAACAAGGCAATTTATATCTGTAAGCCAAAGATCAGTTAAGTGTTGCTCAGTGTGAGCGTAATTACAAATTTTCATTTGTTAAATTACTTCAAGACTAGCACATGATAGACTCAGACATTTCTTTTCAGTGAGACCAAGGATAACTGTCTGATGTGCACATTAGAAAACAATATTCCACCTCCTCAGCCTTGGAGAGGACACCATTTACATATTTATAGTTTGGCTACAGAATTATCCCTCATTTTAATTAAAGCCTTTAAAGTAGGCCACTGAAAATGTAATCAAAAAAACTAGCAGGGTCATCTCAAATGTGATTTGCTTTTTAATGACCAGAACCTTTCTGCTCTTCTCTCTCCTGTGTTTAAATTCATATATCTGTTTCAGATAATCAGTCTATGCTATCGTGTCCCCTTATGATCCCAATCACTCCAGGTTGGCAGTGATTTAACATAACGATGTAATTATTTGTTATGAGCTCACATGCTGCAGGGACACTACCGTGGAAGCAGTAGGATGTGTGAGACAGTGTTCCTATTGGTTGGGACTGTGACTGAGGCCCAGCCCTGATCTGATCAGTTTGGGGCCAGACCCATTCACATAGGTGGTGCCACTGGGGTAGTGCTTGGATTTGTCCAGTGGGTGTCAGTGGTGCACAGTGAAACTGCTTTGCCCACGGATGCTTAACCAAAACCTCATGTGCATAAACAGTCACCCGTTCAGAGAGCACTGTTATCAATATGTGCACTGGCACAATGTGCGCAAGACCAGCACATGTCATTCCAGTGTACCTACTTTTGGTCATGAATCAGAGGGCATAGTGTACAGTGTTTGTCTTCAAAACTGTGTCAGACAAACCAGGCCATTCAAAATGACAAGACTTATAGTGATGGACTGGGTGCAGTGATGGACAGTATGCTCTATGCATGGCTTAGCTGGAGCACAAGGGCACCTGCACAGGTTTTCCAAAGACTAGAGCAGTGAATTTCACAGCCTACGCCAAGTGTCTGATGCTTCATTTGCTCACCATTGCCCCACAGTGTAGCTCAGTGCCAAGCTCTAAGTCATCATTACCTTATAAATCACCTGAATGAAGTCCCTAACATTACCCTGTAAAATGTGACTGACACTTTGACTTCATTCAAGCGCTGCTTTGCTGCATAATTTAAGGAATACACTTCTTAAAATGTGTGAATTTTCCCCCCAAATTGCTGAATATTTTATCCTGTCCTTTCATATTTTATGCGAGGCTCAGAGCGATGGCAACCACACTGGCTTACACTGCTGTCACTTGTAGCCTGTGCAGGGAACAGATTGTTGTTTGGTCCTTACAGAAGGGAAGGAAAAAAGAGAGAGTATAAATACCAGAAGGAGCTGCTTGACGCTTTTATAGCAGATCATTTTGATAAGAGTGTATTTGTCAAAGAAGAAGGGAAGAAAATTGGGGGGGAAATGTGAAGGGAAGTAGAGCTGTCAGGAATTGAAGATAAAAATAGATTTTCTTCCTGTCCTGGGTGACATCGCTCAGTGGCCTTCCCTGATAAGGTTTTTTGCCCATGTTCATAGCTTGATGTTTTGGTACTGCTGAAGTGAGAAACATTAAGGGGGAAAAACATGAAATAACTTAAAAATGCATTTGGAGTGTATTGAAGTGTTTGTACTGATTTAGGTTTTGCAAGCATTTTGGGTTTTTTTCCAGTCACAAGCCTAATGTTTTTCTAGGTTATGCTGTAGTCATATACAACAGCAGGCACTGGGTCCCTCAGTGAGCTATATGCACATTGCCCAGGCATTTCTTCCACACCATCTTCTTCTCAGCCAGATAGAGAGAGAAAGAGAGAGAGAGAGAGACAGAGAGAGAGAGAGAGAGAGTGAAAGAGAAAGAGAGAGAAACAAAAAAAGGGAAGGAGGAGGGAAAAAAGAAGAAAGAAGTAGGGAGTGGAGTTCTGGGGCACAGCAGTGGTACTAATTTCTGATGCTGTTCGTCTCCCATGGCCTGGTCCTTAGGAGCTGATCTTGGATGCAGAGGACACCTGGATCCGCCTGGAGGGCCTGGCCGAGACTACTGAGTATACGGTGCGGCTGCAGGCGGCTCGGGGCCTGGAGACCAGCGCCATTATCTCCACATCCTTCACCACAGGTACTGGGAGCCCGGGGCACTCACCCTCGCCTCAAATTCACCCTTCTATACAGCCTCCTATACGGCCACCACAGAAGACAGCTGTAGTCACCCTTTATGCACACAACAATAATCAGGACTCCAGTACCCAAGCTGCAGTGAAGCAGTTCATAAAATTTCCTATTTCTTTCGATTTTACACTTAGCTCTGCAAGATTCCCTGATCTCCCTCTCAGTACCCAAGAGTTGAGTTGCTGTATTCCCTGTAAAAGACATTGTTGTTTGCTTGTCCTCGTTGCATTTTGATGTTGCTCACTGGAGTTTTTTTTTAATGCATAATTCAAAGCCGCTGTTCTCATCATGTCAACCCACAAACCCACCACTCCACCAGGGTTCGCTAAACAGAGCCATTTAAATACTGTCAAACTAGGCCAGAGCCCAATCAATGGGCTCTCCTGCAGCAAACGAACTGAAACATTAGGTGTCCTCACAGTGCTCTCTGAATTGCTCAAGTTTTTCAATAAATGTAACTGCAGTGACAAAATAACCACTTCCTGCCCCACCACAGGAAACCGCCTGTTCGCTACCCCGCAGAACTGCGCCCAACATCTGCTGAATGGGGAAACTCTGAGTGGTGTCTACACCATATACATTAACAGAGACCCCAGCCAGGGCGTGCAGGTCTACTGTGACATGACCACCGATGATGGTGGCTGGCTCGTAAGTCCCCTCAGCATTAAACATGGTGCACAAAGTCAAATGAATATGAATGCAATATTAAGCTAATCTGGAAATGATAACATTAATCAAATTGCTTGTATTGTGATGTTGCTCAGAATCATGTAACTAAGCCTTGGAGGTTGTCATATTTCAGGTTTTCCAACGACGCCAGAACGGCCTGACTGACTTCTCTAGGAAATGGAGTGATTACCGGAGCGGTTTTGGCAACCTGGAGGATGAGTTTTGGCTAGGTGAGAGGATAAGTCTAACAGCAGCAGTGGAGCAAAATATAGGTGACACAAAGTTGAGAGAGGCAGCAGAGTCCTCTCGTATATCTAATATGGACAGAAGTCTGTTTAAGCTGACATGCCTTTCTAAATAAGATGATGGAATTAAATGGTCTAATCATCCCTTTGCAAAAAAACGAAAAATAACTCATCTGCTAAGTCCGTTCTTCAGGGTAAAAATCTCACCTTTTTTCTGATGGTCATTCCAGGCCATGAGTATTGGGGACAGACTTACAGACAGATTTTGAAATGAGTAGGTTCCTCATTATACAGCTGTGGCCAGGGTACCACATCCTCCTTATCTAACATTCACCAGGCCTTCTTGCATATCCTGCTCTGTGTGTGTATGCATATGTGTGTGTGTGTGTGTGTGTGTGTGTGTGTGTGTGTGTGTGTGTGTGTCTGTTCATGTGTATGCTTGTGAATGTGTATGTGTGCACTTGCACAAGTGTGTTTGTGTATGTGTGTGTTTGTGTCCATTCATTTGTGTCAATAGGTCCATGCATATCAGTAATGAAGTGTGTTTCAACCCTAAAACCCATTTTTTCTTAAGTGTTTTTTTTGTTTGGAGGAGAATATCCAATTTAATACAGAACAATTCCTCCCCCTCTATCTTCCTGCAAAGCCCATTCTAGCTCTCCAAGCACTTTTATTAGAAATTAACAGTTCTTTCATGACCCAGTTTTATGGCTTTGTTTTCTCCTAGTGATAAAAAATGCATGAATATCATTAGGTTATTTTTGTTTATATTCCACTTTTAATATCAATGTGTGAATATCAATGAGATGTGCCTGTTTATGTCCTATTTCAAATGAAAGAGGATCACGAATCCTCAACTGTTTTGCAGTCATACCCTGCGCCCCTGCACATATAATCTGGATACAAGTTACTAGTGCTGAACTCTAAACTGTATATTCTTAATATTAAGTTGAGGATTCTGTTAACATTAAAACTGGGAATAGAAACTGACAGTGAGAGCAAGAAGGAAAAAAAGAAAACAACCTGTCAGTCAAGTAGCACTTCATCCAGAGCATGCTGCAATTTCACTGGAGATGAAGAAAAAAAACACGTTCCATGTTGCAAAACATTCATTGTACCAGTTAGATGTGACCTGGCTCTCTCAGTCAAACATTTTTCCTCTACAACCCTGCCAGTGATAAATCAAACATCAATCTCTCCAGCATGCTGCACAGTCATCACAGTTGACATGTGATTCAGGGGTGGTATTTGAATAAGTGTAGATATGACTGCTCATTGAGTCCCTGTGACCTTTCGGTTGAATGGAGTAATCTCTCAGAGGCCCAAGCCTTTAAACATAGGTCAAAGCCTTCCCCGCATTTGGAATACTATAACTACAGCCCAGACTGGAGCAGTAGGTTGTTCTTGTAAAATGTGAGGGCTGCATTGTTTTTTAGCCACAGCAGTGAAACAAAACTAATCTAGTGTTGAAAACCATTACCACAACAATAATACCATGTGTCTCCCAAGCTCTGAGACCTAATGGTGGACACATGATGGTCAGTTTAAGGGAAACAGTGGCTCATTGTAAGTAGGTTCGCTGGGTAGGATGATAATCATGTTTTAATTTTCTCCCTCATTTCTTCTGTATTTAAGAACAAGTCATGAAAATGACAGGAGATACCACCGTAGGATATATTGTATTATATTGCATTAAGCAGAGCTGATTAACAGCGGCTGCTGATACATTTTTTAATCCTTTATAATTGAGCAAATGAAAAATCAGCGTTATCAGCCTTACACTATATGATAGTCTACTTTTGTACTGTAAATGAGGTTTTACCCTGTGTTTTACAAATCTTATTAGGGCTATCACTTTTCTCCTGTCACCATGGGCCTTGGCTCTGGCTCTGTAATGCCAGTTTCTATGTCATGCGCTGTCACACCACCACAGCTCAGTGCCTCTAAGTGAGGGCAGGTTTACGCCCATCCCCAGTGCAGCACATCTGTTCCATCATACAGGAAGTGTTCCAAAAACCCATCACTATTTATCACTCGATATCTGCAACATGATAGGCTTTTTTGTCCCTTTTAAGAATGTGATTTAATCTGCCAACATTAGGTTCTTATCTTTCCACTGCTTGTCCAGGTGTACACGCAAAAACAAAAGGCTGCAGAGATGGATTGATTGACAGGGGAATGCCTTGACATCTCATGGCATCTTGTTATCTGCATGCAGCACATGTCTCATTGTGTGGGGGGAGAAGAGGGGTTTTAGAGGGCACCTGTGAGGGGAATGGTGAGAGGTTTGGAGATGATGTCCATGTCAAAGTGTGAATGTTTTTTTTCACCCATTCAGGCTTGGACAATATTCAAAGGATTGCTTCCCAGGGGCGCTACGAACTGCGGATTGACATGAAAGATGGGCAGGAGTCTGTCTATGCCACCTACGATAAGTTTGCCATCGGGGACGCCAGGAGCCTTTACAAACTGCGGATAGGGGAGTACAATGGCACAGCAGGTAATAAAGGAAATGCCAAATGGAAAAAACTTTAAGGAAATGGTCACCTGAAAAAAACAGGAATGGAGTATTGCATTCATATAGTATTTTTTTAAAAGATCAAAAACGATGTGCCAACACCTTCATAGAATAAGGCATGACTTTAAGTCATGTTGGACAGAGTTCTGAGATATGTCAAGTTCATGGTCAAGGGGACTTTTCAGTACAAAACTATACATGACTGATACAATGCTGTGTCATCTTAAATATAAAAAAATGAGAGAGAAAATCAAATTGTGTACTTAATTTGTACTAACTAGACAAAAAGAAACGAAACAAATTGTTTCTGCTTATCTCTGTGGTTCCAGGTGACTCTCTTACCTACCACCAGGGTCGGCCTTTCTCCACTAAGGACCGGGACAATGACATTGCTGTGACCAACTGTGCCCTGTCCTACAAAGGGGCCTGGTGGTACAAGAACTGTCACAGGGCCAACCTCAACGGCAAATATGGGGAGTCCAGACACAGTCAGGTGAGCACAGACCTTTCTCAGCTAGCTCATCAGGGTGCACTTCACACACGACCACTGCTAAGTCAGATGCGGAGCCAAAATGCAGAGGGGAAACAAACAGAAAGTGTACCTGCAGCAAAAACAAACGTACCTGCCTCCCGTAGGAGTTTTGGGGTTGGTCCTACAAATCTGGCTGAGATATTTTGACACCTCCACAAAGCTATAGTATGAAAGGAGTACTTACATGATGACAGTGATTCCACACCTAGAAGATGCCACTTGCTTACTTATGTGATTTCTGATGGAGTCATGTAAGTGAAAATGTAAACAGATTTCACCAGATTGAATTTTGAGTTCAAGCGTGTCTGTGAAAGTTCTCTGAGCTAATGCATAATGAAATATTGAGTGGCTTAAATTGACACAATGAGACGTGCACTCTGTGAATGAACATGTAGTCTGGGCATGCAGCACAGTGGACTGTAGTATGACCACCACACAATGGTTTACTCAAACACAAAATCTTTGCATGTCACAGAGAGCAAAATGGCATACCAAATCTGGCAAACCAGTATCTAATTTTGGACAATTACTTTATAAGACTGATCAGAACATAAACTCTTGCTTTTTTAAAGCTTGAATTGTCAAAATGCAAGAAATATACTAGTTCACAATGTGGATATTGGTTGTGATTTTTAAAAAGTTGCTGTGGAAAAGCCCAATAGCATGCTGGTATTCGTATTGAGGTATCAGCTCTTTTTATGCGTCTTGTAAAAAGAGCCAGGTTTGTTTCACATCACCATCTATAAAATATTGTGTATGATGTTTCCATACAGAAATCTTTTTAAAGCTGTTTTTAATAGAGTGTTATAAACTGGTTTTGTTTTATGCTGTTACAACCCTCTGTTTTATAAAGGTTCTAACATTTATGTGTTGACTACTGCAATATATTTTCCAAGAAAACTATTTTGTATTTTGTTGATGCCAGCAGTGAAAATGAAAAAGTGGCATAAACCAGACTGAGATGAGATTGTAGGAAGTCTGTTTCAGAGTGAGATGATCTTGCTCTCTCTTGTAGTCTGAAATCATTCCATCTCATTCTGAAGGATGACGACTGATACACTCTTATATCAATGAGTGGATCATTGTCTCAAAGAATTTTTTTTTCTTGACCAGGTCACTTAGCATTAATATCTTAAGGGCATCTTGATCGAAACAGCATACTCATTGGCCAACTTTTCAAAAATACCTACGTGAATGACATTAAAGTTGTAACCTATCAGTTGTACCTATTGTACCTATTGTAACCGTATTCTCTATATTTTTCAATGCATACATTTTCCTTGCATAATGATGAATAGAAAATTACATTAGCATTTCTCACTATGTTTGTTCCATGTCTAATATCAACTCTGTTTCTTGTAGGGAATTAATTGGTACCACTGGAAGGGACATGAGTTCTCCATTCCTTTTGTTGAGATGAAGATGCGGCCATTTAACTACCGAAGCATAAGTGGGAAGCGGAGGCGGTCTACCCCTTTATAATCCCCCTACTCTTACCACCTATCCCCCCGCCCCCGCCCCCACCACCACCACCACCCCGTCTTGCTGGCTGTCCCTATTTTTACACAGTGTGGGAGGATAGGTAAAGCTACGTAATTTATTCACAAATGATAAAAAGACAACGCAGTCCATAGAAGAGCTGTAGTTTTAAGGCTGTTTCTATTATGTAAAACAGGCAATGCTACCTGGGAGATGTGAGAGCATAGGGATTGCTGCTCACACACCACAAATGCCCTCAAGAAAAAGAAATCTATGTATGTATACAAAGGCAACATCATAAGCAAGAAAAAAATCAGAGAAGCTGTTATTTTTTTCCTGTTTGAGAGAAAAAAACATTTAACAAAACAAACAAAAAAACATAATGCCCTCGAAGATGCCTCTATTTTTATAACTGATATTGTAACTGAATACTTGTGACCACTATACAAAGCTTAGACATCTTTTAGTCAAATTAGTGATTATTATTTGAGTTGAATGCCCTCTGACCAAGCATTGTAGGTTTGCATTCATTATAACTTGACATTTACTTTGTAGGTTCGATTTTGCGTTATCATTTATAGCCCTCAGTTTGTCTGATGTAACCACACAAGTATAAAAGCCGACTTGGTCCACTGGCAAATTCCTAAGGGAAATGTGAGAAGGTGTCCCCCAGTATTGTGCAAGGAAAGAGTTCCTTATTTGAGCCCATTTCTCTGTTTTGCTTACAGGAGAGCCAAAGATGTGCATATAAGCACTATACAAAATACACACATATATTACTGAATTAGCAATTTATGGGCCAACATTTAATGAGCTTTGTGGGTGGATTTTCTTACATAGTTTTACCTATGAATGATCCCTAAGAAACTAATCTTAAATTAAATTATCCCCCTGAAATATTGATTTTTACTTTGACCATATGCATTTAAATCCTGACCACATCATAGTTACATGTGTCAGTTGTTAATTAATGGTATTTTGTGGTTTATTTATTATTTCAGAAAGGTGCTTTGTTCCTTTACGTTGAGAGTTTACTGAATATTAGGTTGCAGTACTTTACTAACCACCAAGACATCTTTTCAATACAACATAAACCCTTTCATCTACATCCATTACAGCATATTAAAAAAACAAGTCTTATAGAGCATAAGATGTCCTTGCAACTGCAACAGCAAGTTTGCATCCTAGCAATGCCTTTTCATTTTAAATGTTCATATTCCTTTTGACTAGAAATTATCAGTAACTCCATGCTCTAGTGTGTCTTTTAGATTACTAACACATGCTATAAGTGATTGTGAGTACCGAAAAGAGCTGACTTGTTCATGCGATGTTTCCTGTTTGTCAGAAGATGGCTAAGGTAAAAGCAAGCACTTTGACACGTCTAAAACTTTGCTCTAACAACCACGATTTATGCGTTGTCAGTCACACAAGGCACTAACCGTTTGCATGCAAACAATATGATTAACGTCAGTGCGGTTCAGCAAACGTGTCATGATAACGTCTTGAGAAAGAAGAGTTTGTTTTCTTCTCTGGAACAAATTAACCACATAGGGAAGTGCAACACACGACAGTCTCAAAGTGAACTCTGACAGAGGGGACTGTCTCTTGAATGAGTTCATATTTAAAAAACTAGACTAGGATGTGTATTTACTCAGTAGATTGCCTTTGCCTCAATGTATTTTGTACAGGAAATGAAGATATGGATTTATGGAGAGTAATAGATGGAGGATTGTAATAGATGCAATGTTTCTTTGTGCTTACAGATAAATTATGTATTTTATGTTTACTCCTACAATGTGAATTTACATCAAGAACTATAACATTTCACACTTGACATTTATAGGTTGACATTACCAAGAGGCTAACCACTTTATTTAAAAATCTAAATATATTTCTTTTTTTAACAAACTATGGTGTAACCAAAACTGTATGTTTTCTTTCGCAAGTTTTGCTTTTATCCACACTCATGGAGACCATGCACTTTGTGTTTTGATTGATGAACAGCAGGTCTTATTTTGTCAGTTTTTTTTTCACTTAGAAACAGAAAAGCAAATGCATTCTAACACAGATGCATCTAAAGATAATGCAAGATTAAAATGCCTGGGTGAAGAAGTAAAAGTCTAGGATGAGTTATAATTAACAGTAGCATGTATGCAAAATGTTACATGCAAATGCAAAATGTAGTCTCAGATCTGATTGTGTTACATGTCAGCATAAGTTTGATGTTGCTTTGCTTTGATTTTATGGATACACATCTGCATTATTATTAACAGATTTCCCTCCATGAGCACAAAGCCATGGAGAGGACTATCCAATGGATTCTATTTGAGTCATTTAGATGTATGGAAATCATGGAGCTTACCCACCAGCAAACACACACACACACACACACACACACATGCACGCACGCACGCACGCACGCACGCACGCACACACACACACACACACACACACACACACACACACACACACACATCACCCTTCTGTCTTCTGTCCCTCACTATCACTCCCTTTCGGCATTGCTGGGGAATAACTGTGATGGCCCCATATGTTGCTTGGGTCCCTCTGTGAATTAAAATGGCACAGTTCACTGAGCCCAAGTTTACTGACAAGCGCTTTACTAATGAGGCCTGGAAGCTGGTCTGTGATGTCTTCATCTGGCAATCCTCATAGCCACACACAGACGACCCTCACAGAGATGATATAAGCCTGTCCTGTCCTGTGCTACAGTCAAACGCATAGGCCACTGCTATAAATAACCAAGTCTTAACACAACACATTAAATCCTTCAGAGAGAAGTCATGCAGTTGTTGATGAAGGGATGATGAAAAATAAGTTTCAAAATTAGTATTTAATTAGATTTCTGCAGTGTTGCAAAAAAGATTGACAGCAATGAAAATAATCGACACTGCGACAGTTTCTGTAAACTTAGACTATTCATTTCATATTCCAGAATGACTGAAAGTGGCAAAGACCTCAAAGATAGAGATCTCTTTTTCCTTTTTTGTCCCTGTGTCTTCCTTTCAAGACACTGCAGATTTTCCTCCATTATTTATTCACTCAACATATGGTAGAAGCATTTCCAGGCCTCTTCACTTGGCTGTCTTCCCCTTCCCCTGAACCATCCACATGTCAAACTTTATCATGCTAACAGTGTGAAATGTGTGTCACTTAGATGTTTATGTGTCAACCATCCCTTTGTCTCATGCTAGCCACTCAGCTTTAACCTGTTGTGTTTTGTTTTCTTATTATTATTCTTTTTTTGTCTCTAATCATGTTTTGACAACATGTTGCAATTACAGACATTCACAGTTCGGAAATGAAAGTCACATGGTTTTAGCGGAATTTGATGAATGTTGAAATCCTTTTACCTCTTTTACCTCTATGGCTCTTGGTATCCCCAGAGATATGAATATTGCATGCCATGAAGTTGCTGACAATGTGAAAAAGGGTTCGGGAGGCTCTTATGCTGTGACGGAGTTCTGTTGGATAACCTTGAATATTAATGCTACAGATCACATTAGCTCTAGTTTGGCATAAATGTGCTGTATAGTTCCTTTTTTAATACATTTTCTACATATTAATAAAATATTCCAAAACAATTTCCTCTTTGTGCTTCTTGTTTTTGAGTTTCATTTTTACTTGTCTGAGGGTATTATAGTGAATTTGTGGGAAAGTATTATGCATCCATCTCTTCCTCTTTCGCTACTTCTCCATTTTCACACCCATTTCAGGCCTGCCGCTCATGGTTAAGTCATGCTAAATGATAACATTCATAAGAACATTGCAGTATAAACACAAGAAATGAGCACTTCTCTCCCACAGCCCAGCATCTTATTTATAACCTTCATATATCTTCATCAGTTTCCCTTTCAGTCTACCTCCTCTCTCACACACACTCTCTCTCCCCCTTTGTCTCCCTCCCTTTTCTCTCTCTCTCTCTCTCTCTCTCACACACACTCACCCCCCTCTTCGCTCTTTCTTTCTCGCTCTCTCTCTCTCTCTCTGTCTGTCTGTCTCTCTGCCTCCCTCTTATACTTCCTCTCTTCTCTTCGCTATATCTCTCTCCCTCCATCTGTCTGTCCTTTTCTCTGTCCTTGAACTCTCTAATTAGTATTAAATCCCATGAGATAAGAATGTGTAGCACATATGCTTTTCCAGTAACTATGGGTTCACAACAGTGTGAAACTTGATGGTTTACAATGTATTGCATTTTTCCTGCCTCAGTCATATCCCTTCACACCTTCCAGTCCTTGAGAAATTTCAGGCCAAGAAACCAGAATAATCACCTGCTCTATTAAGAGCAAGAGGCAGGAGCACACCTAAGCAATACAGAAAGTCTTTCACAGCAACAATTTCATTCAGAGCATTGTGCTGTTAAACAAATCTGAGGGGCTTTGGATACTATAGCACCAAAAGATTATGTTGTTGCTGGAGTATGCAGATTATGTAGTGCTGGAATACAGTGACGGACACACAAAGTTGTACAATGTCAATCCAAGTTCAAAGGTTAGGTTCCCACAGGGTCAGCCATGAAGTACCCCCCACAGACATACACACACACCTCCCACACACACACACAACACACAGACACCTTTGCCCTTCTCTGATCCTTGAACGTAAACAACGGGCTGGCAACCTAGTGCTTCCATTAAACCCTCATTACTGTCCTTACTCCCGGCGTCCTTCTTATAGTGTGCTGAGCTGCAGATTAGAGCCATCGAAGGGATATTTATACACTAGGGCCCGTGAGCGTAAAAAAACACCACACAAAGCCTCTCCACGCCTGAGTCTTACACGCTTAGTGTGTCGCTCACACACACACAACAGAGTTTATGATGGCTCTTTCTGCTGGTGAAATCCCTCGCCCTGTGAAGAGTTGAGTTTGAGTAGGCAAAAGCTACCCACCCAATGCACACATACCCATACACACACTCACTCACCCAACCCATCAGACCTTTCCAAGCCACTGGACGCAGAGAGCTAATCAACACTGACACGTGAATGGGAGGCAGCTCGACGACCAGTGGGAGGACTGGCTTATGGGAACACAAACACCAGTAACTCCATAGAAGACGGAGAGCAGAGGAGGAAAAAGATAAACCATAAAGAAGAGGAGGAACCGCTGCAACCTTTTGCCACAGAAAAAAACAGGAAGTGCACACTTGGTCAAGAAAATCTGTATCATCACTTGAAGCAGGGAATGATTTTAGGTAAGTCTACAATTGTATGCATGTATTCAGCACTGGTGCACAAGTAGTCTGCATGTGATATGGATGCTTAATCAGAATGTCAAATGTCACTAATGTTACAAATGCAACCACCTGCTTGTGCAACACTGAATCATTTTGGAACCCTTTCCCAAAGTCCTAAAGAGGGAACACACTTGTTAAAATACAAAATTTAAATCTTTTGTCAGTCCTATCTTTTAAAACACACATAACTTAGTTTAAAAGTAAAATATTTAGGGTGAATGAAGTAAAGCAAATGGGATCAGGCTGCCCATAGCATTTTACCTAAACTCTGTCATAAGTTTTGCATTAATGGGTCAAACAGTAAATGTCATATTGACTTTCAAACTTCCATCCGTTCTCTCTGAGTGTTTCTTTTGACCTTCTGTTCATGAAGGGTCATACCCCCATGTTCAACAGCAGGGGAAAATCCTCTAAATTATTGCTGTTTGTACTTTAAATGTAATCACTTTTTTCTGGAGTGACTCCAAATATTCATACGGTTTGTGATAAAGGACAGGTTGGCATGTCATGCAAAATGAATATGGCATTTAAAATTGTATCATGCTGCTTTATTTGCAAATTATTTTTTTGGAATATACACAATGTCAGTGCAATACAAAAGCAGACTTCATTGACAGACTTTCCCCTCAGACATAAAAAACAGACCATCACTTGGTTACTCTGTACTATCTTTGCGAAGCAATATCCCCAACAGCCATACAGATAAATGCTGTTTTACTGCGCTGTTTGCATGAGGACAAGAGGTTGTCTTTTACTGCTCCCTCATGTATCACTGCCATTGCACATTAAACCTGCTTTCTTACCATCCCCGCTCTGGTTTCAGGCCTGTCCAAACCCTGCTTGCCTGTGTTGCGTTTGGCACACTGAGGAATGTAGTTTTTTTCTCTCCCTCTCTTTTTTTTCTGTGTGGCACAGTACGGGTCATTTTAGGAGAATAGGAATACGCCCCGATTGCACAGCCCTGAGGCGGGAGGCCACGCTGTGAAAGCCCGTGCTTTTCATTCTTCTCTGCACTGGTGTGCTAGTAGCTCCCAGGCATTTCAGCACACAGCCTTGCCACTGCTTCTGTGTTTAGGCTTGTTTGCTGGCTTGGTGGTTTTTTGTTCCTCTCAGTCGTGGCTGTGGCACACAGTACATCACTTGCTAAAGTGTCTCTCAAGGCTACAGACCCCATTTAGGTAAGTCATGTAAGTCTTGGACCCGCAGACCTTCTTTTTTTGAAGGGACTTATTATCCTTGGCTCTTTGGTTCTCTATGGATGGGATCCAAAGTATCTCGATGCCCATATGAATCTCTTTCTCCTTTCCTCTGTCCATCAGCTTGGTTAAATGTCTGCTGAGGAGCTCTCACCCGAGAAATGAATTGCTCCTGCTGTTCTCTGATGGCGTGTGTAACACAAAGCAACTGTAGAGTAATGTCAGCAAGGCACCAGAGCTCATGACAGTGGTGATTCATGGAATGGTGCTCTGCTTGTTTCACATTAAAACAGACAGTAAGATTAAATGTACTGAAGAAAAAAGAAAAAGTTATGGGCTTAGTGCATTATTATTAATGCTACTACTAATGCTACTACTACTACTACTACTACTACTACTACTACTACTACTACTAACAACAACAATAACAATGATTATAACAATAATGATTGTAATAATAATTAATACCCATACTACCGTCCTAGAGCTTACCAATGTAAATAAGACAGATAGGTAAGTACCTATCTTAAAACTTTGATTACTACTCCCCACCCATACTTTCACTGTTCCTCTGTTTTTTTTACTTAGAAGTGAATATTATTCTGTCTAATATGCTGTTGACAATAAAATATTCTGTCATCACAAGTGGTTCAGATGCTGCATCACTGTCCCCATCCTTTGGGAGATACATTTGTCTATATAGTTCACAAAAATGTCAAAATGAAAAGTGAAGTTGCTTTAAAATTTTTAACAAATGGCACATGGCCGCTGTCTCATCCTGTTATCGGGAGTAAATGGGATAATAATTAAATGGTTCTGAAGCAGTCTATCATGAAGGGTATAGTACATAAGTCTATTATCAACCCGGTGGTAAAAGACATTTCAATGCTAAATCAGTTTAAAAATAAATGTTATAAGTTCACCTATTTAAACTAACAGTTTATGAAAGCTAAATTTGTCTATTGTCATGGAGATAACTTCATTTTTTCTTTTAAAGCATCATTTTAAGTGAAACAGCAGCAGAAATGGCTGATAATAGGCATTATGCTGATAATAGGATCACTTCCACTAAATACCTGACGCATTTAATTAATGATTTTGACTAGTGATTGGGTCTTGAAATATGGGCAAGAGAATGAATAATGTAAAGCAGAAATAAAGTTAGTGAGGCTTCTCAAATTAAGATTTTGAAAGGGTTTTAATAAGAAAATGTGTCACATCTGACCTTATCTGACACGTGAGTATTGGGATACAAATTGAAGTTGAGACAGGTTTACTATTGGTCGGAGATTAACCCTTGCCCCTCTCCACAAATGTATAGTTAAGACAATGGCACATTTAAACAGAGTGTTGGTATAGACACAGATAGCCTGTGTCAGTATGTCTTATCTCTGAGGTCACAACATTGCATTTTCCCCAAAACTTCTGTTTCTGCCCCTTGAAATCCCATTGGTTTCCAATTATAGCCTACTTATAAACAACTATTGCTTGTGAAACCACTATAACTGATGCGTTTAAGGAACTACTCTAAATATTATTTAGTTTCCCCACCTCAGTAAGGTACTGTGCCAATGCATTTTCCGTGGCCAATACAATCTGCTAGCCCTTGACTGAGCTGTTGACTTCACAATCACAACCATTAACAAAAGCATCACACCAATTTAAATCAGCTCGTATTTATTGTTATGAAAGTTTAATTATGTTGATTGTTATAGCCTACCTCAGTCGTATTATTCTCACATCCCATTTCAGTTCATTTCAATTACCATCACATTTGAAATGCTAATTAAGACCACAGATGATCAAGATTAGCTAAGGAGGATTGCAGATTTAATGGTGGATGTGACCAATTTCACTATCTGAAAGTATAACATTGAACACTTTAGTGGGTAAAGCTATAAAAAGTGCAGGCACTGCACTGAGATATAAATGCTGCAATACCCATGTGTAGTTCTCACTTCTTAAAACATTTAAAAAGAGCAAGCCACATCTGGCAGCGCACTGTTTTAATGATCAAGCCAAAGAATGTAAAAGCGTTCTATTTCTGTCACGGTTTATTATCAATCTCTTTTTAAAAAGCCAAATGGAAATAAGGTTGGGGCACCTCCATATAGGGCAGAACCTCTGCCATGTGCACACAGGGCCGTCTAGAGTCCCTCCTTGTTTTCATAGCGCTGACCTGATACATTTTATTACACTGACTCACAGTCTCCTTTGCTTTTGCAACTGGTTAGCAACGAGAGGTCTGGACTATATTTGGCCTCTCACACACAGCCTCCCGATCAACTTTTCACTGGCAGTCAGACTCTCACGCAAATGGAGTACTGGCACAAGGCTTATACACAATGGTTTACACAGAACTACAATGGGTGCAAACGGATGGCTGATCCTTAGTTTGGATGATGGTCAGAGAAGGGGAAAAAAACTCAACTGACAGGCATGTCTATCTCTCCAAAGGGACACAATGTGTATTATTTACAGGCAGCCTTTCACTGGAGAGATGTGATGGAACACAGGTATCAGCAAAGAGAAATGTCTATTAGCCAGCAGACTAGATGTTGTTCCACCTGAACAAGCAGGAGACAAAGATTTTTTCTTATCAAGGACAAGGACAGTTGGTGAAGAAAGTCCCATTCACATTTCAAGTTAATACTACATCTTAAAAGAAAGGAGGGTCAAGAAAACAACAACATAAAATGAATGAATGAAGGGTGAACTAGATGGTTTTTCGTTAGAGGAAGCTTGTTTATTGCCCACTATGTATTTGCTACTGTCGTTTGGCTCATTACATTCTTTTTTATTGTCTATTAATCTGAAATCACTCCAGCTATTACACTCCAGCACCTTGTGTGATAACCAGCCTATAATTGACCAAAATGCCACCAAGTGTCATGTCTGCTACATGTCATAAGTGTCTATAGCGATTATACTGTTTGGTTTGTTACACTGATCTTGCTTCAGTCATCACCCATACTCCCAAAGACTCTCAAAGTGTTCTGCTTCAGATGCACAGAGTGTGATCAAAAGCAAGAGTCCACATGCTTTCATTTCTGCTTCTGCAAACTTCCTGTAAGGGTGGGAAGATTTTCGAGAACCACATTTAAAGCCACAAAAGAGTGTCAGACTCATGACAAAGTGGCTGAAAGGCAAATTTACCATAAACTCCGGATAGGGTTAGGGTTAACCCTTGATTATGTATTATTCTGTTACACACCACAATTTAATAACTGAAAATGATGTGGTTATACTGTACTGACTGCTTAGAAGCTTGGAGAATAGTCATGACCATTAGTAATAACATGTTATTGATATAACATGCTACTTTAGGTTGAGACTACTGACATTACTAGGGTATGGCCCTATCGTTAGTTTTCATGTATTTTTTGAGAAACAAATAAATAACCATACATTTCTGCCATGCCCAAAGGCCCTTTTATTATGTCTAAAACTCAACATAGTCATACCAAGGGCAAGTTAATTAAAGCCACTTTATGGCAGCAAGCAAAAGCTGGAACCAGCCAAATGATTCCATTGCTTAGCTCACAGTCTGTCCTGGTTGTAGGCTTCTGCCGTGCGGCTGTGTTAACTGTGAGCTTAAACTAACCTGATACGATCACAACTGCTTTGTTCTGAGGAACAACATGCCTGACTCACAGGATTACTCACGTTGTCTATCAAGACTGAAATCAGTGACACTCAGAATAAGGTGTCTGCCAAAGGGGGAAATTCAAAGTGAGATAAGGGCTGCCAAAGGCCTGTCTATTTCCCAACCATGTTACTCCAGAATTTACCGTACATACAGTAACATTCAACATCGGTTCAACATCAAACCATTCATCATTTATACACTTTATGTTCAATAGGTTTTAGTCTACCAGTGTGGATCCATTATGCTGCCCAGCTAGAAAGGCATTACTTATTTAGCTCTGAATGTAGGGAACATAAAGAACATAAAGTGCAAAGAATTTTTATTAGGCCAAAATCATTTAAACTTATTGAGGCCAAGAAAACATCACCAACAGATTGATTAAATGCCATCGTTGGGAGCCAAGGCTGCTTTTCAGCTGAAGAATCTGTAATGGCACCCCTGCTGACCTTCCTGAGATAAACTTATTTTGTTATTGAGGGATGAAGTTGTGCCTAATCACAAAGCTATTAATTATGCACCACTATGCTGCTCACTATGAAATCTCTCCCTGCCCCCTCCCTCCTCTCTCTCTCTTTCACATGTGCGCACTGATACATTTACGCTACACACCCAAACCCTGCCCCCTGCCAGTGACATCACTGGGAAGTTTTGTTTATAAAGTAACCACAAGAATGCAGCGTGTTCGGCACAGTGGTGTGTAGGGCAGACAGAGGGCTCTTTTAGTCTGCATGGCTAGAGAGGCAGAGGGAATCAGACCCAGGGACTAACTTACCACTCAGGTGGGGAGGTGGACAGGGCTGCTGACTACTGAGGATACTGAGGATACTTGATGGATTGGCATGAGGAGGCAAACAAAACACTGGTAAGGCATGATTTACTCTCTCAAACTAGTTACAGGAAAGGTAAGGGAAAATTATGTCAGAAGCATAAGATGGCATACTGTAGTTGTTCCCATTACATATATATTAGTTTAGTTTACAAACATAAGGTGAGAAAAATAAATAGTATATTGTGCAAGAGTGTCTGTTTGTGTGAAAGAGAGAGACGGGGGGGGGGGGGGGGGTTTGTGTATGTAGCAGGTGTCAGTTGACATTGAACTGTTGTGTTATTTGTACTAACCAGACTATCAGACTATCTGTTGACAGTCAACAAAGGGATTAATGTGTGCTAGCACTGAATTGAGGTTCAATCTCCACCAGTACAAATACTTCACTTTAAGTGGAAACACCTCTGAGCATATGTTAATTAGATTAGACACATGAGACACATGGCATCAACTCATAACTAATGTTCATGAACTTGGGAAAGGTGTAGGTAAAAATCATATCAGTTTAAACAAACTGACATATGGTTACAATTTACACTTATGGTATCATGAGGCAGACAGCCTCACTTTATTCATTCAAGGTTAAAGTTGCCTGGTAGTTCAAAACTGCAAAATGAGACAATGATCTCTGCTCTCACTTGCACCATGATAAGATCACTGCAGGTCACTTTTAAAGTTTCTAAAGCCATATGATAAACTATTAAAGTGTTTGTCTCATTGATCATGCATATCATGCAAAACACCTCTTTTCTCTCACAAAACTAAATCAACTTGTCAGCCACATAACAGCTTGTTGCATGGCAACAGTTTCAGCAAATATCATAACTATTTTGCCCCGTCCATGGGTCTTCTAGGTTGTTGCATAGGAGCTAAAGTTCTTTAAATAGCAGTATGAGACTGAAGCCATCAGAGCATGGTTCAGCCTCATCCTGGCTTTGTCTGAAGCCAAGAGAGTCTTCCTGTTTACAGCTCAACTTTTACCCCAGTGCAAACTGTGGAAGAGAAAAACTGAAAGTAGTATTTAAATGGTTTCCTCATCAAGAGTTAACAATATATTGTTACAATATAAGAGGAATTATTGTGTTCAGTTAAAAATGTTGATGGAGACTATCATGAGTAAAAGTCATCCCAAAAGATGAAACAAAAAGATGAAAGTTCAATTTTTTTTTTACAGTTGAACAAATGTTGCTTGTACTAATTTTTGATTGGTCAGTTGGTTATTTTTGTCCTGTCATACATAAGACACCTGCACTGTGAATATATTATTAACCTTTAACCAAGATGACATACAGCTGTCATGACATCCACCTTATTTCAAACACTGTGAGTCCAAAGCACTCATGGATGAGGTTGCAGTTATGTTTGAACTTGTTTCTGTGGTGATTGAGGGACGAGAATTAACAGAGACAGCTAGCAGAGTGTGATAATTGGGAGCCTGTCTGAACATTCTCAGGCTTAGCTCTGCAAATGTGACACATTGCAGTTGGCCAACACCATGTGACTACAGCAAGGCTCTTCCTGTTAGGTGATGAGGGAGAGGAAGTGTGGTTGATGGTGGCCAAAGCAATTTCACACATGGGCTGAAAGGCCAGACCAAGGTGCAAACATCAATCCCATAACTGAAGATAATGTAGCATTAGCATGCATGGGATGAAATCATTATTCCATTACTACTTCAGCACATTTCCTTGCCCTTGTGTGCTTCCTGTTTGCAGACTTTCATTTGCATATTGGCCCATGGACAGACTTTTTTGTGCTTGTTTCTCTTCTTCTTTTCTTTTTCTTGAGGCTGCTAAATTTAACCTGTTTGTGTAATGGAATATATGAGACTTTGTCAAGTGCTACACTCCCACCCTTTTGTGAAGGTATTTTAAGTTAATGTGATAGAATGCTCCAAGTATGAAATTAAACAGAGGTAAATTTAAACTGAGTCCGGCCAGAAGAGAAGTTATTATATTATCCTATAGTATGAGATTATTAATTATTATTTTTGGATAATGAAACTCACTTTGAAAGGGCTAAATAACACATTTTAACAAGTAAAACATGGGTGTTGACTGTAGTTCACTGCATTAATTTGTCTCTTTATCTACCTCTCTGTCTCTCTATCTCTCTTACACTCACTTCTTTTCTCTCCTTCTCACTCTCCTTCTTTTTCTTTCCCTTTTTCTTTCTCTCTTCGGCTGTTCTTTCCCATCCCACAGAAATGTCCCCATTCCATCACATCTGTGTGACTCAGATTGGACAGGATTAAAATAGAGCTGGATTCTCCAGAGAGAGAGAGAGAGAAAAAGCAAGAGACACAGGGAGAGAAATATCCACACCGTGTAAACAGACCAGCCTCGACCTGTAGGTCCTGCTGACCCCCTGAAGGCATGAGATTGGGATCGGCAGAGAAGACCTCATGATTTCAAAGACGTGCATTCCATAAACCATGCTTTGGTCTTTGGCCCTGGAGATTGGGTCCTCAGAGGGGCATGGGAGGCACAGTTTTGCAGAATTGAAAGCGTAATTGTGCGCATCAGACTCCCCCCCCATCTGCACCCTGCTCCCCTCCATACCCCTCTTCCTGCCACAGACAGAAACAGACAGAGAGATAGAGAAAAAAACAGACACAGAGAGAACAAGACAGACAGAGAAAGAAAGAAAGAAAAACAGAAAGAGAGAGAGAGAGACAGGCAGACAGACAGAGCCTTTGGAGGGGATGGTCAGCCACACATAGGAGTTAACCTAGTCCAGGGGCAAACACATTTGGGCTTCACTGGGCAGGGAACAAGTGACCCAATCTAAGACTCATTCTTAGTTTGACCCCCACACCCCTCCCCCCAGCCCCATATTATATAGGACTTAATCTGACATCCTGCAGCACGGAGTGAGGTCTGAGGGGGGGCCCTTGGGCTTGTGGTGCCGCTATGCAGAAGGAAATTCAGGAATTTTTCATGGACCTCTGGACTATGGCCACCACCAAGCATGACCTGGGAACCTACAACACAGTGTGCCTGGTGGTGCTGCTGGCTCTTCCACTGGTAGTTTTCCTCACCATGCTGGTGGTATGCTGCCATTGCTGCTGCTGTCGTCATGACAGCTGCTGCCGCTGTTGCAGAGGAGAGGGCCCGGACGGTCACAGGTCAGAGAAGAGGAGGAAGAAAAATGGCCCCTCTAAAAATGAGGACTTGTGGATTTCAGTCAAATCTGGACCCTTAACGCCTGACGTGGTGGGATTGAGTATGGTGTAGAGGACTTGCCTATCCAACCTCACATTTGAGTTGGACATCTGACCAGTTTTCTTGTCTTTTGTTTACTTACTTTTCTTTCTTCAGCTTTTTGAAAGGTACAAGCCATGGTACTGCTTGAAACTGTGGGTTGAACAATGAATGTGCCTGACAGAAGAAACATTCACTCTGTGTGTGTGTGTGTGTGTGTATGTGTGTGTGTGTGTGTGTGTGTGTGTGTGTGTGTGTGTGTGTGTGTGTGTGTGTGTGTGTGTGTGTGTGTGTGTGTGTGTGTGTGTGTGTGTGTGTGTGTGTGTGTTTATGTGTGTGTGAATGAGAGAGAGAGAGAGAGAGAGAGAGAGAGAGAGAGAGAGAGAGAGAGAGAGAATTTATGCTGGACTGTAACATAAAAACAGGATGGCTGTGTTCTGTGTTTAACTTGAGACCTATCCTTATTGCTAGGATGATGCTGAACATGCTGAAAATGTAAGTCTGACCTGCTCATGGCCTCAAACTACTGCTTACACTGTTTTGCACTCCAATTGAAAACCTTGTACCTAACCCCCTTTTTGATAATCTATCAATGTCCTTACTGACTGACATGATATCTAACTGCATCACAAACTCTTTCTACGATGATCTAAGGGGAATGTTTATCTACTGCATTACAAACTTATGCCGTAAAGGCCAAATGGGAATGTTTGCACTGATGTATTTTTATTCAGATTGTATATCTGAAAGCAAGAACATATTACAGTGCTTTCAATTAAAACAACCGTTAATTCCAGGTGGGCTGTCTCAGTGTTTAATCTGTGACCTAGAGTTATTTGATGATCATGAGAGGAAGTATTATCTCATAAAGACATGTATAGTACAAATGCAATTATTCTCCATAATCTGTTTCCGTTGCCATGCCACACTCTGAGTGCAGTACAGGCTGAACTGCTCAGCGTGCATGGAATGAGTAGTTAAAATGCCATTTGAAACAGTTGCATGTTGTCATTCATAACACATAAGGAATCATGGCAACTAGGATACATTAAAATGATTCATTATGAGTCAGAAAGAGTCATACTAGCTTTTGCTTTAAATCTCTCTGGGGCCTGTCAGGTACTTTTTGCTAGCCTAATGCAGTAGCATTAACTGGAAATGTCTTCTCACTGACGCCCCTGCAGTTGTCTTTGGCTGTCATTGGCAGTTTTTTTGGGGTTGTGTGTGTGTGTGTGTGTGCGTGCATGTGTGTGGCTTTAAACAAATAAGTTATACACAACACAGTTTGTTCTGGTAGTTTCATATGGTGTAAACATATACTAACTGTATGCTTTACCAAACATTTGCTGCTTAATGAAGATCTTTTATCTATTGTCCGTTGCAATATCATTTCAGACAGACAGTGCAAAATATTTTTTCTGATGTTATGACATTCAAGGAGATTTCCTCACACAATCCTAAATGTCATTGAAAGAAAATTATGAAATCTTTCCAAAGTTCTTTAAGTATTTACACCAGTGGATTACACCAGTTGTTTAACTACCGGTACTAATGCTTGAGCAACAATTCATTTTCAGTCTCCATTTCCTTTCCCTGTGTAGTTTTTCATTTGCTAAAACCAATTTCACTAAACCTATAGGTGCATAAGACAGAATACTGTGTTACTTACCTATAGGTTTAGAGAAGTTGTATTCATGTACAGTTATTCAAACTACACTGACAGAAACATATTATGTGTGCTGGAAGGGCTTTTTTCTCCTACTGGTGCCACACCCTGTCCCTGAGCCCACTTCAGCCAGGCCAAGGCCCACGCAGGCATGGGCCCAGACATCCAGGGGAGAGCTGTGGTCTCTCCCAGGGCAAGCGCTCCCCAGGCTGCCAGCCGGCCCTGTGACGTGATGTGATGCAGCCACGGCCCTGCCCCTCTCCACACAGACAAACGGCCCTTGTTCCTGCTGCCGCTCTGACTAACTGGGGTTTGGGAGACGACACGCAGCACAACCCCACTTGGAAAACAGAGCCTCAGTCTAACAAGCACTGAGTCACTCAATTGGGTGAAAGGAGCATTTGGGGCTCTATAGAGGGTTGTTCACTGGAATTGGTTCAGACAGGTCACACAAATGCTCAGTGATTTACATTTGTCTTACCCTTTTCCTTAATGTTTTGTAATTTCTTTAATAATGGCTATCCTGGCTCTCCCCTAACCTCCTTTGCTATTTCACACTTTCTCCGTTTTCATTTCCACATGTCTTCTCAGGTGATTGCGTTCTGTCTGATATGATTTGTGAAGACAAGTCAATTTCATCATCACCCTTCACCCTTTTATTAGATCAATTATATTCTTCTCTATGTGTGGTGTAGTACCCCAGGACTGAACTGGGTCTGGGCAGGTATTTTAAAACTTTCCAAAATCACTGTTTCCTGAACAGTTCAATACCCCGTAGGTCAACTGACAACATTAACATTTGTATGTAAAACACCATCTAGATATGCTATGAGAGACAGCTGAATAAGTCTGGTTTTATCATGTGTTTGGGCTCATTATACATAATGATCTGACAAACACAGACAATCGTCTGAGGCACTACAAAAGACTTATGTTCGTGATCAGTAATGTTGCCAGTTACACAACACTTACAGAAAAATAAGAAAACACTCATTTTGCAGTCAAAGCAAATACTACCATAACTACACAAGTACAAAATATGCAACCACACTCATTTGACAGGTGTTGTTCATTATGCAGCCAACCATTGCACAAGAGAAACACAGGAACAGACACAGGAAGCTCTCTGTTTCAGGACACTTTATTTCTGTGAAATAGTGTGACACAGTCTCGTGGCACAAATATAGTACAACTACAGTACACACTGGAACTTACAATCATAGGTTGAGGTTTACATGATATCATACAACATTCTCTAACACATGCCATTTGGATATGGAGTGGGCAGTAATTGTACGAAACAAATGATTGCAAATACTACAAAAGACATCGCCTTGAATGCTTTGAAGTACCAGCCATGATAACACTATTTTCATACAGTATCACTCTTCTATGTAAAACATGTTGACTAGCTGTTTAAGACAATAATGACTCATTATACTACAGTATTTAACAACAATGTTGTGTAATCTGAAAGGGTAATGTAGACAGACATTGAAAGAACAGCACTGTCCATGTTTAAGAATGCCCCTGTGTTACAAAATACAATTTGTCATAGTGAATCTATTTATATAAAATAAAGAATTATGATACAAAAAATCCTATTTAAAATATGTATGCATAAGGTTCAAGACCAGATAAAGTTCTACAGTATTGCAAAGAGTTACAAATCCTCAATTGCCTCATTTTTGTCTCTTGTTTTGAACAAATGTATGTGTACGCATGTTCCTGGGCTTCTTGCCTTCTGGACTGTTTTGCTCATTCAGTCTAAGCCAACCGTTTCTTCTCCTTGGCCATCAGTGACCTCCTCTTCCGACTGCCCGCTCCCGCTGGCCGAATCTTCATTTCAGTGAAGTCCAGGGACATGAGATGACCCTTCCATGGCTCCCAGTTCACTCCCTGGTGGAGACAACATGGGTTGTTAAGTTACTGCTATTGCAAAAAATAGATTAGAGTATTAAGTAGGATGTGTAATGAGGTTACACAAATTTTTGTTTGATGCTTGTGAAAAGTGTGTTCAGTGTTTTTGACAATATATTTGTGAAAGCAGATATCAGCTCCTTCACTGACTTACTAAGAGTAAATGACTGACAGCAAAAAAAAAACAGTTTAAGTGAACTGTAATATTCCTGTACAGAAATGGCTGAACACAGCAGGCCCTGTTTTATTTGACCTACTAGCGCCCTCTTGTGTTATAACCTCAACACAGAATTGTCATAATGTTACAACAACCAATACACTTGAAATTAACATGACAGTCACTAAACACAGAATCAACATTTCTTTCACCCCACTAACCACGTTTTAATTAAGCTTGTGCAATTTTACTAATAATCCCTTTTCTTCAGACAACTGTGAAAAAATATCTTCTCTACATGTTTATGTTTATTATCATGTTTTTAATCAAGTACAAACATTATTGATTCCATATGGAAGCCTATATGATGTGGTTTATGTCAAGTAAAACATACATACATTGCCAAAATTAAAGTGACTGGCAAAGACTCATAACTTACCATACTGTGCCTGTTGTCTCCAAACTTGCCATTCAGGTTAGCAAGATGGCAGTTCTTGTACCACCAAGCACCACGATGCATAAGAGCACAGTTACTCAGAGCAATGTCATTGTCATTGTCCACAGTGGTGAAGTTCCTTCCATTATGGTAGGTCATGGCGTCACCTGAAAAGTGAGACAGTTTTTGTTTGCTTATTTATCAATTTGATCCATGTTTCATTTTAAAGGAAGTAAAATTTCTGCCTAAGCTACCTGCATTTCCTCTGTAATTGCCAACGGTCAGCGTAAACTTCTGCTTGGCAGGTGCAATCTTGAAGTTGTCGTACACGGCGTAGACCCGCTCTGAGCCCAGGCCCAGGTCAAAACGCGCCTCATACCGAGTTGGAGTGTTAGTCAGCTCATAGATCTTCTCCAGGCCTGCGGTTCACAAAAACAAGCACTTAGGTCACGAGGATTAGAGGTTTATATTACAGACTGCCCTACAAAAATATACAGTATGTTAGGAGAGACTGTGTTATGTTTACTAAAAACTGTCATACAAAGTTTCTACATATATATGTTCCACTTCTTAAGAAATGATTTTGTTGTACAAATAAATAACATGCTAGAGTTTATTGTCTCTATGTAAAAAAAAATCCCAATTCAAGTGTTAAGAGGTGTAACTGTAAATAGTAGTACAAAAATGAAAGACATCTGTACAGACCAAGCCAGAATTCATCAGTCAGCTCTCCAAAGCCTGCCATGTATTGTCTCCAGCGCTTCATGAAGTCCAGCTTTCCAGTGGTACGTCTCTGTAAAACCTGAAGGAACAGAGTAAGCTCTTAATATCAGTCCTACCATGGTTAAAACCAGGGTAAAAGCTAGTGTTGATTAAAAAAAAAAAAAAACAAAAGAAAAAACATTTTCCTTCCTGAACTCACCATCCATCCGCCACCATCAGTGGTCATGTCACAGTACACCTGCATAGGTTTGCTGCGGTCATTGTTGACGTAGATGGTGTACACACCACTGGTCACATTGCCATTCCTCATGTGCTGAGTGCAGTCCATTGGGAATGGGTATAATATACCCACTGTGCAGGGGGACAGACATGCTTTAGTTCTTAAATTGTCATTTAAGAGGCATGTTTAAGTTCAATGTGGTGTTTCAAAACACTGACACTATATAAGACATCCAAACTCGAACATCTGTAAAGAAGCAAAAGGTCCCTTGGACACAACCATGCCATTAAGTAGACCTGCAGTATACACATTGGCATAGACAGACATCGCACACAACCATGAATGCATGCATGCACCCACGCATGCACACATACAGAACTGGTCATGGTGAGGATATGCCATACCTGTGCTGAATGTGGTCTCCACCACCCTGCTTCTCTTCGATCCGCGGTAGGCAATCAGAGTCACTATGTACTTCTTGCCCATCAGCAGGCCAGTCATAGAAAATTTGTTTTCTCTCTTTTTCAGTTTCCTCTCAACAGTCTGCCCATTACCACCACCCCCCAAACACACACACACACACACACACACACACACACACACACACACACACACACACACACACACACACACACACAGGGATAGAGGGTTAGCAAACTATGTCTAACATAGGTCAATGAAAAATATACAGTATGTGTCTAAACAGGAACTAACATGGCCGGTTTCCCAGGAATGGAGAGCATAAAAGAGTGAGTAAATATTGATGACAACCAACTGAATTCTGGGCATTTGGCTTCTATAAAATCCATCGTTGGCATCAACACACGTTCCACTCACAAACAGGATCAAGTGAGCATCATTCTGCATGCATATGAACTATCTTGTAACTTTCTTTCTTGCTCACAGTGTAGAGGCTCAGCTATATGACTACATAAAAAGACTGCTGGGTCCTCATAAAGGTCACCTATGAGTAACTGCTAATTACCTGCATGCTGCCATCCTCTGGTCTGTATGTAAGGATGTAGCCATCGATGTCGGCCTGAGGTGCAGTCCAGCTCAAGGCGGCAGACTCTGTCTGTATGTCAGAGGCTCTGAGGTTTTTGGGTGCATCGATCTCTGGGGGGCAGAAAGGAGGAAGTGAAACGGTTTAACAGACCTGAACACAACTTGCCAATAGCTCTAGCCACCTTTTCCAGCTCAGTTGCTGATACAATCTCATTTAGAAAAAGGATTCTCTTGTGGTTAGCCCAACAACAGAGGTGACACTGTGGGGGATTTGTATTTTTAACTGCATTCTAGTCAGCGATCTAATCTAATGTCAGGTACAAAAGTATGGTCTATCTCTGAAAGGTTTATCATGGGTCACTGAATAACAAGAGGTTCAGCTGCTTTGGGCAATCCAAAGTCTCAACTTTTATCTGTTATTGCAAGACAACGACTAGACAAATTGGTCCACTTTTGTGCCTCCCAATGTCAGACAACCTGTCTCAGCCTCAGTGGAGGTTTTCCTGCTGGCGCGAGAGCCCTTGATGGCCCAGACGTAGATGGTGTAGACGACTCCAGGTTTGAGGCCGGTCAGCTTATAGGTGGTGTCTGCCCCTACAGAGATCTCTTGGCTGGAGCCATCAGCTGAGGTGTAGCTCAGCATGTAGCCATCAACCTCCGCCTGCACTCTGTCCCACGATACCAGCGCTGAGTCCTCTGTCACCTCTCTGGTCAAGAGGTTAGTAGGGGCATCTATGTCTACAAAGCCATTTGTTACAGGTGGTTACACACTACAGCAAGAAGCCCATGCAGCTTTGACAGCTTATTTGGGGGTTCTTAAAAGTCTCCATTCAACACAGTAGTAAATAAAAAGAAACATTCAATACATTATCTTACACACTTCATGTAGGCTAATCATTGGTTTCGACATAAAGTGATGCAAGCACATTTGAATTGTATGTTTCTGTTTTTGGTTAAATTTCTGTCCCTCTAGTGAAGAGACTAATTGATGAGCCTGAGGTATCGTTCTGCAGACATGGCCTTGTGCAGTATAGGCATGCATATCAGTTTTTCCAATGTGCTTATTATTTGACATTTTTGTCACCTTTGGAATTTTGCTTTAAATTGTCATGCTGCAGTTGATGTTAGATTAACCTTATTAATGTGTTGTTACTCAAATCTGTATTTTGTTGCAATTTAATGTTAGCTGTAATTGTAATAAACTCCTAGCACAACAATTTTTATTTGTTCCACAGGTAAATAAGGTGTGTAGATTTTTAGGGTTGCAATACAATCTGTTACTCATTAATTTTACTTTACCTTGGATGTTATGCATATACAGTATGTGCCTACCTGCACATACAAACATGGAAAATGCACACACTCTATAAAGACTACATCTAAAGGCAAATTTTGACTGCTGTGTAATTAACCCATACGGCGTGTGCATATGAAAATATCTGCGTCATCGAAACTTTAAGCAGACTCTATTATTAGGAAACTCAGTTAAACCCAACTTTTGCATGCTTTCCCCCAAATAAGCTGTCATATTACCAGTTTCTCTAGCAAAAGAATGTTTCTGTGATCCCCAAGAGGGACATTTCTGAAGACAGAAGAAAGAAAGAGGAGTGGAAGACCTGTCTCAGCCTCAGTGGAGGTTTTCCTGCTGGCGCGAGAGCCCTTGATGGCCCAGACGTAGATGGTGTAGACGACTCCAGGTTTGAGGCCGGTCAGCTTATAGGTGGTGTCTGCCCCTACAGAGATCTCTTGGCTGGAGCCATCAGCTGAGGTGTAGCTCAGCATGTAGCCATCAACCTCCGCCTGCACTCTGTCCCACGATACCAGCGCTGAGTCCTCTGTCACCTCTCTGGTCAAGAGGTTAGTAGGGGCATCTATGTCTACAAAGCCATTTGTTACAGGTGGTTACACACTACAGCAAGAAGCCCATGCAGGTTCATCTGAAAGCTCATTTGTGAAATGTGGTAGTTCCTATTGTGTTTTGTATGGATGACACACCTATGATTTAGGTAATAACAATTATATAATTTGATTTAAAAAACTGTTCAACTGAATTTTTATAACACCACTCAGGTCTGTATTTATGTATACTATGATTACTACATTTTACACTGCTTGCCTGTTTGTTAAGGTCTAGAATCTATTTAAAAACGTATGAAATTCTGTTCACATATTCAAATTACGCCAAACACATAGGCATCATTTTTATTTGTTTAAAGTGTCATCTGTTGTAGCCCTGAAAATGCTACACCTGCAAAAAGGTGTACATGATAACAGCAGCTGAGTGAGTTTTTTCACCTAAATCAGCTGATGCAGGCAAAAGGGTTTTGCCTTCCCTTACAAAAAAAGCATCTTCCCACAGTCCTCTGTGATGGGTCACCTCTGTTTACCGATATTCTGCCAAACATCCCATGGAGAAATGGAAAGAAAAACAGTGGTGGGCCTGAGGCTCGACTGACTGGATTTCCCGCTCTCAGAAGTGAGCGTCCACAAGGAATCCTGCTGCTTGACTTATGAGACAAGTCAGTCCCCGGTGTCTGCTTCACTCATCTTCCCACAACGTGCGGGTAAGTGCCAGATGACAGAGCTGACACTGGCCGCTTGTAAAGAGATGCCTTATCGCCGTAACTGCAGGTAAGAGTACTACCTATCCCTATATCAACTGCCTTTATATACCTAACTTTGAGGCTCTTTTTTCTTTATGATTGAACTAAACTGGTGTCTATGTTCATAAAGTAGAACACCCACTGAAGCCTAACATGTTTGAAGAATGGCGTGTTTCCTGACTGTGTCACCTGGTATTGCACTTAAAATCATTGTGGTAGTAAGAAAAATACGTCTCGCATTGTTCCTCTGAATGTTTACACCACAGATCATCCCAAGTGGTATGTTGCATAACAAGCATAGAATAGTAGAAAGACCGAGTTAACCAGGAAAAAAATACCTCAGTGTGTGAAATAAACCAGATAAATAAACAGAATCTTCTTTTTTACCAAATTTGCATTGGTCTGAGACATCCCATCAACCACCTATTTATACCTATCTTCCATTAGCAACCACTTAATAAAACCATGCTGTTTAAAAACTGTTCAGGAATAGCAAACAAGGTCCCCACACAGATGACGAATGCAAAACATTGTCAGACCACAGGGAATATCAGATTTAGCCATGTCTATGCCACAGTGATGCAGAAGAATACAAAACCACTGAATCAATAAAGTACTATTTAGAGATGTGGTGAGGTAAAAGGTATCTGCTATCGCATTCACAGAAGAGCCATCGAAACTCAGTCTGAGGAAGAGACTGTCACTTGAGCTCATTCATTAGGCTGGAAGATCAAAGACTGGAGATATACATCCCAGAGGAGACTTCTGAGAAAGTGAAACAACAACAAAGTGCAGTCCAGGAGGAAAAAAAAACAACAGCCATGCGGCAAACAGCTTACCCGTCTCAGCCTCTGTTGAGCTCTTCCTGCTGGCACGAGACCCCTTGATGGCCCAGACGTAGATGGTGTAGACGACTCCAGGTCTGAGGCCGGTCAGCGTGTAGGTTGTGGTGTCTGCCCCTACAGAGATCTCCTGGCTTGAACCCTCAGGAGAAATGTAGCTCAGCATGTAGCCATCGATCTCTGCCTGCACTCTGTCCCATGATACAGATGCTGTGCTCTCCGTAACCGCTGTTGTTACCAGGTTAGAGGGGGAGTCTATGTCTGTAATGCATGAGTAAACGTGGGAGAAACAATGACTACATCACACCTATTGGTTTAAGTACAAACTGGACAAGCAGTTACAATTTCTTTGACTGGGGGAACTGAGATATTACTAAGAAGGCTGCATTTTCAGATGGTCACTTGAAGAGTTCAATCAAATGAATTTCTGTATTTTGTGCTATAAGGCTAAAGTATTTTCTACCTGTATTAAGGCTCTCAAGGTGAAGAGGATCTCTTTCACTCTTTGTAAGTGAAGCACTTTCTGTTCATGCACCGTCTGCATTCATTTGTCAAATTTTACTTCCATAAACTGAGGCTGTTTTTCTTGAGCAACCTAGGAAAACATTGGACCTCTGCCCTCTTGGATCTTTATGATGGACACTACACTGTGGATCAGTTGAGATTTGCGTCCATTAGGACATGATTCTAATGATGGGTGGGAAGGCCCAGACCAAAGCAATAGGTAAGTGTCCAGTTGTTGACATACGAGATCCAGACAACTTTGGTGGGTGAAATATTGGCGGATGTCAGCTAAGCGACTAAGGTGATTAAGCCTGAGGAGGGGAGGGAGGAATGTGAACATGAGCTGTTGTGCAGAGACACTGTAGCACACTGAGCATCAGTGGCATCGGCCGCCATAGGAAGTGAGAAGACATGCAAAAGCAATCATCATTTGGGCTATTCCTCTGTGACCACCACAAGGTCGGCTTAATGTCACCATGCTATCCACAGCATGAAAACTGATTAATGGTGCATTCCAGGATTGCTGGAATCTACATCTCTCATTCAGATTCTGTTGGTTTTGTGAAGCCAGAATCTTTCTACTGATTACCATTACCAGACTCCCAAAGGCCAATAACATTTAGATGCAGTGCTCCGAGAGATTTTCTGTGAATACATCTCAGTCAGAAAAACGCCAGAAACACTAATTTTTCACAGCAAATGTGCTGTATATCACATTAAAAAGAGATAAAGGAATTTGTCATGGGAGTGGACCAGAACACAGTTTTCATTACCCATTTCCACTAAGAGCACTCAGTGAGCCTACGTTAGGTGTTTCATTTCAACAGGGCCACTCCAGAGGCCCAGGAAAGGTAGTGTAGGGACTATGAGGAGAGGAGAGACTTGTGAGGTTCTGGATGGTTAGTGGTGTGGTTAGAAGAATAATACGCACTGGCAGCTCTCCCCGCATGTGGAAAAGAGCTTATCTGACTTGGTCTTCTGGTAACGTGTGACTTAGATCCACAGTGACAGCCAAAAGGGGTCTTTCCATCAGAACCCCCCAAACCCAAGTCAGCTGTGTCAAAAGTGTAAGTGTCTCTGCTTACCCTAGTCTGTCCTCACCGCAATTATCACCTCATAAGTCTCCATGAAGAGGTCCTTCAGCAACAGAAGTCATCAGTAACTACTGACCTTAAGGTACCATAGAACAGAGTAGGAGTGCTTTTAAACTCTATGGGTTACTTTGTCCACTAGCTCAAGTCTGTATGCCAGGCTCTGATGTGTGCCTTAACAGCAATTTATAATCTAAGTGAGCAATTTATAATCTAAGTGTAAAAAGGATGTAAAATAGATGCAGAGCTTTTCATGCATATAAATTTGTGTAAGGGGTAGACATGTTGCTGGCTACTCTGATTCAAGGGCAACTTTAAGTTCTACCTCCTACAATTGCTGCAGTGATGAAGTTGTACCATGAATTGTTGCCATGGTAACATTGCTACGCTGACATACAAGCAGTCATAGAAACTAAAAACAATATTTTTATTCTACATTTTAGGCAGAGGAAAATAAACAACCGCCTACAGCACCACAACATCTGTCAACCATATTTGTATTTTCGATTTCTTTCCCCCACCTACGCGACAAACTCTCCTTAAGGTAAAAAGGGCCTCAACACTGGTGTGTAGTGTTAGCCTATGTTCTAAGGTATGCTGTGCACTTTTGGTACACTGAGGACATCGGCCATCAACACTAGGCCCTATGACCCTTTCAGTGAAATCAGAAATCCAATAAAATAAAAATAGAAATATGCGGTCATCTCCTGAGCCAGCAGGACTGGTCTGTGAACACCACCCCTTTACGTTGCTGGCTTGAACAAACCAGGCAGAAAGGCTTAGTAGCTTGTGCAAATGAGGCCCATCATTTTATAGCAATCGGCAATGGTACACCGTCTCTATTTCTTTTGGGCATTTTTGAAAAAGCTAAGAATAAAAAAATGCTCCAACATCCTGTTCCATTTTTTTTATATCCCATCACTATCCTGCCAAGGGAAAGCAGTACCCAGACGTACACAGTTTGCAGACGTGTCAAAGCCCTGTGTCGGTTAGTAACAATCAGAGACGGATTTACAGGGACCACCCCGTGAGAGTGTGGTTTCACTAAACAGTTGCTATGCTATGCATTAAAGGGGCACTGAGCGTAGGCTGTACTGCACTAAACAAAATGGCTTGCCCCAGACGATGCATTGAAAAACCATTTCCCCTCCTTGTTGTAAGATGACCGTGTGAGGGGTGGGAGTGTGTGTGTGTGCTATGCTGTAGTTCATAACTTGCTGAGGAAGGGGGAAAAGGCTGTCTAATTGAAGCCTCCGTAACGGTGGCCATAACTGTCAAGGGTAAACCCTGCAGGATGTGGCTCTGCCTTACACCGTAACTCAAGAGTGAAGCTTTTTCGACTCACACAAAGCCTCAGACTAAACAAGAGACAAAAACTCCACTGTGTTAGCTGCAGGGACAACACTGTGACCATTTCTTCTTCCTTACTCTCTGTCTTTGCATGTGTGTGTCCATAACTGCAAACAGATTTTCATCACTAACAAAAAAATAAATCTGTGTTGACATAGACTCAAGGACCCCTGTGATCTATAATTGGCAAGTCCCGGTCATCTTGAACCAATGTGGTGGAGTTCTGTCACGAAGCTAAGGTGTGCTCTCCTGCAAACTGCATAATGCTGTAAGCCTTTCGTGCACACCTTGACTGAAGGCTCTTGGCTTTAGTGTTGAGACAAGAGCCTATGGTCTATGCAGGGATTACCTCTTTAAAAGAAATGGGAGGTCACGGACTGGACACTTAAAAAGGGGAGATCTAAGGGGAGCACAACGAGAGCTAAATCCTAAATGAAAAAATGAAGATCCCTCCAGGGCAAGAGAAACAAAAGAGTCATCAACATGAACAGACAAGGAACTGTGGCATTTTAGAGGGAGCCAAAAAGCATACATGGTTTAAGCCACCTTTATGGCTTGCATACTGCGAGGCATGCAATGTTTTGCCAAACCATTTGCAGAGGCAGTGAAAGAAAAAGACCATTTAAGAGTTAATTCTAGGAGTTCACCCTCTTGTAAAAATACATAAATATATAAATAAATGCAACGCTAAGTCAAAAGCCAGACAATGCAAGGCTATATTTATGCATTTAGTTGTACTTCCAGATGGTGAGTGGGAAAAGTGAAATATTGCTTGTCGCTTCTTGATGTATTAGAGAAAATGTAGGCATTCTGAATACTGTTTTAGCACTGTGGTAATGCAACTCTGAGGGAATCATAAGTAAATTGTGGAATTATTATAAATCACTATTTATTAGTCCAAAATTCTTGCAGTTAGAAACATTACCTTTAATTTATTTTCACTCTTAAGCTTTCAAATCATAGATTGTGTAGCTACTCAAATTTTAAGTTAAGCTCTGGAAACTTTGTGTGGGGGATTTATGTGTATTTAAAATCTCTTCATAAGGGCACGCGATGAAAAGGCCCTGCAGCTGAGCAAACATGTTACATTACCAAATAGAGATTGTAAGTGCTTTATAGGAGGAAAAGGAAGAATCACTAACATGTTTGAATTGATTGATGAGCAAAACTTTTAACACACTTAGTGATAGAAAAATAATCAGTGCATATAAGGAAATATGCATAATGGTTGAGTATAATGGAAATTCAGAGAGTCATTGTTCAAACGACAGTTAAGTCCTATGGTAGCTTGCATCCCTATTTTATCTTAAATCATTATCTGGGAACTACAAATGATTACTCCTTGACAACACATCAACCATCTGCAAAATCTCTACACTTCACTAGAAAAAACTATTACATGAGTGAAATGCTATATCTATGATCGTTTTTGTTTTGGCTGTGGACGAGCTAAAAAACTGAAGCCATGGATTGGGTAACATCTTGATTTTATACTGTGAAATGTCACTCAGAAATGAGTCTGTGTAGAAATTTATAAGGCTGTCGGTGTGACCATTACATGGACAAATAATTGGATTGAGGAAAAGGCCCAGCTCCTGCTGGGTTCCCCAATATTATTTGTTGATTTTGGACTTAGATGGGTTCTCAGGCCCAAGATCATTTCAGAAGTACACATACTTGAATTGCCCAGGGTGAAATAAAAGGGCACTTCATTGTTGTTGTTTTCGGTCAAGGAAGTCATTTTATTGATTTACGGTGACAAGAAAAATACCTGAAATATAAACTTAGCTGTTGAGGTCGAATAACATTTGAACATTGGACCCTTTTAGAAAGGATTTTTCAAAGGGTTTTATTGGTGTCTTTCCTCCAAATCAAGTAAGAAATTATTCAATTTATAACTGATATAGAGGTGTATATAATCTATTATTCTTTTTTGTCTTAGCTTGATTTGCAATGACTCTTGACTCTTGGCAGACTGACAAATAAGTTTGTACCTACATGCACACTACTGGTGTGTGTGTGGGGGGGATTCCCATGTTCATTTGAAAATTATGTCTGGGTTAGACGAGACTGACCTGTGGTTCCTGTAACTGTTGATGACTTGCCCTCTGACGTTCCCTTAACGGCCTGTACTGATATAAGATACTCCGTGCCAGGATACAGGCCTGTAAAACAAGTACATTATTCAGCATGCAATGATCTGTTATTTCAATGCTTCCACTAACATGTAAAAAGCTTATCTAATATGCTAGCTGTGCATTATGGAAAATTCAGTGGGAGCAGGAACGAAACAAAAAGATTCTTACCCACGATGGTGTGCTTAGTTCTAGCCTCCTCACTCTTGGCCACGTTTTGCTCTTCTTCTTGACCATCTGGACTGGCATGGGTCAGTCTGAAGTGGTCCAGTTCAGCATCTGGGTTCTTCCAGTCCACCTGGATGGAGTCCTCTGTCTGACCCAACACACGAATGTTGCCAATTGCAGACACATCTGTGAGCAAAAAAAAAAAAGTTATAGAATGTGACGTATGACAAACAAAGCCATCATAGGAACTAGTTACATTTTTGCCTTACTGTTTGCTGGCCTAAAATGTAATGTGTCAGACCATTCATTGTTTGTTTCCTACAGCTCCCTCTGCAGGCACATTTTCTAAAGAATGTTTTTGTGGTCAAGGTTGAAGGCACATAGTTAAAAGTGGATGGACATCTTGCATCCAACAAACTTAATAAATATAGGAAAAAAAACTATATTGATAAGTAAAAATAGTTTTATAAGCTATTCAATAAGGGGATAAAACTAAACACTAAGCAGTCATTTTTTGTAAGCTTTATTGGCTGCCTGATACAGTTTCATTGTCAAGTTAGAGAGACTTAATTAAAACAATACATAATTGATTAATTCAGCAGTCACTTATTTTCAGTCCTTGCTACTCAGCTAGGCAGCTAGTATTACTCACTTAAAAGCTGCTTATGTAACTAACTTTCAAATAGTATAGCTGAATTTGGATCATCAGCAAACTAATGAATCAAATTCAGTATTACCTTGAATCGTTCCTACAGCAACTAGCTAGACAGCCTTGCCTCAATCTAACCATAACAAATTAAATGCTTTTCCATCACATATACACTGTTTTGGCATTTGAATGTTTTGACAAGTGAAGTCTATACAACTGTGGGAAAACACAGAGTAAGCATCTTTACCCATGTCATCAAAATGTACCACAATCAGTCATATACACCATAAACGTGCAAGGTTTTTTGTCCCGTCCTAACCCAGAATTTATAACAAAAACACAAAAAGTAAGCCTGCTGCTGCATGTTAGAGTAGGACATAAAACCAAGCAGTAAGTATAAAAATACTAAGGGAGCAAAGTATAAAGGCAAGCATTCAGCTCTGATGTTTCAGAATGATAGGGCAGGCCAGGAAAGCCAAGCATTCACCAGCTGTGCACTTACAAAAAGTCCTGCCAAAGTAGATTATTCAGTTAATAGCAACAGTGTAGATAAACACGCATTGCTGTTGTGAGGCTGCTACAGGCTCTTGAGATGTGAAAGGGGATCATATGATGCCAAAAGAAGAATATATACCCTAGCCTTGGGTTCCTTTCAGTCATGTGAATCACACCAAGGAAGAACGAAAAACAGAGCGTGATTTGGTTTTCAATAGGCTATGGCTGAATTTAAGTAGACGTTTGCTGACTTTGTAGGATTTATTTTCAATACCCACTCTGGATGCCTTTTGCAAAGCTCTTCCTGTCTGAGACATTTGAGGACAGCCCAGGAAAAAAAGACTCAGTTAATACATTTTGCATCTCAATGTTAAATGTCTCCGTTGTTTTCTCTGGTGGCAGGAATATACCCAGACCATCTGAAAATGGTTGCATGTGTGGAGTTAAAAGCTTTGACCAAAAACTGTCCCATCCAGATCAGGACAGCCAGTTCATCATAACCAGATGAAGAGCACATTCTGTATTCTTACATGAGAGCTCATGAAGGACTTTCATAGCAGGCCACATCACAGAGCACTGGCTTAAGGCACATGTCCCAATGGCATCTGTAAGTGGTCCTCGTTCATATAAAATGTGTCTACTGCTTCCTTCTGGATTTAATTGCTTAAAACCAGTACTATTTAATGATTCACAATCCAAATGTCAGCAGAATAATTTCTTGCACGGAAAGAGTTTAACATTTTTTTTCCAAACAATTGAGCCCTGAGATGAGAAGACAAAAGTCTGTGAAGTCAAAGTGGCTGCCTTACCTGTGGTGGCTTGGAGACTAACTGAGTCACTCTTCGTCTCCTTGATAACAGCATACACTTGTACAATGTAGGTAAGTCCTGGGACAAGGCCAGTGATTAAATAGCTGTTCTCGGTGTTGGGGACATTCACAGAGACGAGGCCGCCCTCATCACCCTCGGCGTAGTAGGTCAGTACATAGTACTCAGCACCCCGGACAAAATCCCATTCAACCAATAGGGACACCTCAGTTGCCTCCAACAGACGCAGGTCTCTTGGTCCCATCACTGTGGGCAGAAGAAATCAAACACAGAGCTTCAGTTTTGCAGTTTTTCAGCAGTTTAATCAGGACAGTACTTGTGAAATGAAATGTCTGACATGGCAGCCTTTTTAAAGACAACTTCTGATATAGTTATTGAGTACTACTGCAAGATACACGAGAGAGAGACAGAGAGAGAAAGAGACAGAGGGAGAGAGACATAGAGAGAGGAGGAGCAACAGGAGAACATCAATAACAGACCAGACCCCCTAGGGGGACAGGCAAGCAGTAAGCTGTCAGACAGGAGTGTAATTTCCACTCAGAGCTTACCCCCTGGGTCTAGGTGGAAAATACTGAGAGGTGGTGAATTCAGAGAAATACAACAAGGGGGAAGAGTGGAATACACCAGAGGGCTCGAGCAAAATGGGTGCTGAGGAGACCACATGAGCCGGAAAAGAATGCACAGAAGTTTTGGACATTGTTCCACATGGAAAGGGACAGGAAGTTGAATGTTTTTCTAAAGTTTAGCAAGAACCATTCCATCCAGTGGCAGTTAATATGCCTGTTCCTGCCGTCCTTTCCAGATACTGCCAGTAACAATTTCACCCTTAAATAATATTTCAGAAAAGCCATCGGGACAAATAAATTAACATCTAAGGCCTGGAAAAAGTGCAAGTACCGGAAATTCATGTCATGACTGATTGATAACGAGGGAAACACATTTTAACGATGAAAATTACTATCATAACAGAATTATGTTTGGACTTAATAAAAGGTAGCGTAAATCTGCAGTGCTCCATGTATGCCAAGAAGACATCACTGTGGTGTTGAAAAACTCAAAAACATGAATGGACTTTCAATCAGCATAGTTCTGGTAATAACACTTCATTAATTAGTATCAAAAGGTTCGAAGTTGCTCAAAAAACGGGGAGTGGTGCTCCCCATATTCTTAATCTGCATGCTTAAGTCACACAACATTTACATGCAAACCCTATCATACACACAAATTTAATAAAGTTACTGGCATCTCGCAGCAAGCTCTTCAGTAACTGAAATACTAATAATAGTCATCTGCTCTTGTTTGTGCTTCATCCTGTGGAAAGAGTGTTGAGAGCCAGCACGGGAGGAGGCATGACTTACACACTAACCAGACCAAATCTTTTACATCTCCTAGGGTTTGGTCAAACTTTAAGGGACTCTCAGAAAACCCCTCCAACTCTTTTGTGGCAGGGATACTGATCATCCTGTGATTTTTTCAATTTTTACTTTTCAGTCTAATCATTATTGACTGTGAATTAGAATATCATTAACCTGATGTTACATTTTTCTGGAAACGTCATTTTTTGAGTAGACATATGATAAACTGAACACAATAACATGAATAACTAACACATTTGGAAAGTGAACAGTTTTTACTTTTGTTGGTGGTTTAAAAAGAATTTATTAAATGATATGCAACATTTGGTGCTCTTTATAAGAGAGCTCTTTCATTGCATAATTTGGTGCAGAAGCACATGCTGAAATGTCCTTGTTGCATTTGGATGTCTTTTTTATTTTAAAAAATCACTTCCTAAATAAATTATCTCCACTGGCAGCCTTTCTGCCCATATCCAGACCAGTGGAGATCTACATAAACTATAACAGACCAAATGTGTGAATAATACTAGGAGAGGAACATGTCGAATCTGAAGGTTGCTTGTGGTGTCTTATGTTTTACATTATGAGTTGAATGAACACCCCCAGGTAGAAAGATTGAGACAATTTCTCGAAGAGGACTGCTAAACAGTCCAACAAAATCCTAGTTGCATGCCACAGCTTTTTGTGGTCTGGCTGATATCAATTAGGCTGTCTCCCAAGTAAAAAATCCACCATAAAGTGTAAACTCAGTTCTCCCATTCTCTCAAATGTCTACTGTTACCTGTATTTTTATTCTTATGGGTATGACCTATTCCACTGGGTAAGGCAGATCACTCGCTCTCTGCATATAACTGTCAAAATTTGTCTTTAAGGACAATTCTTGACTTTGTTACATAAGGGATAATGGCACAGTGTTTGGGTAGCAAACGTTAATGCACATTCAAAGTGTTAATGCAACCATGACACAAAGTGGCAGAGGTCACTGTTACACCTCAAAGTGCATTAACCTCCGTCACCTGAACTACATGAAGCTTAACATAGTTTAACAAAATATGTCTGTCTGTCTGTGTGTCTGTCTGCCACAAGGTCTGTGTACCAGCAATACCTGTACATGATGCTACAAGATGCTTTGCATAATAGCAGTTACACAAAATATCGTAAACAATCATAAACATAAACATAAAAATTTTACCCAATGAGCAGTCATCCCCGAAGAATCCCTCATCACAGATGCAGCGTCCATCCACACAGCGCCCATTTCCGATGCAGTCATTGAGACAACGCTGGATGCTGCAGTCCTCCCCAGTAAAGTGGGGGAAGCAGACACACTGGCCATTCACGCAGTGGCCCTTATCATTGCAGTTGTCAGGGCAGAGAAGCTGGCTGCAGTCATCGCCAGTGTAGCCTGCGTGGCACACACAGCGGCCGTCCACACAACGTCCGTTGTCATTGCAGTCATCAGGGCATGTCGACACAGAGCAGTCTGGTCCTTCCCAGCCAGGGTCACACTGGCATTTGCATGCATCATGCAGGAATGTGCCATGACCGCTGCAGCTTGTGTCCATACCTGGCCAAAGAAAGAATAATAAGAATAATGAAAAGTGACATATCTCATTCCACAGTGGTGTTCAAAGGCTTATGAAGTGTGCTGGTGGAATAGGTGATGGAAAAACCACATCATATGTTTTCTCTTTGGTTTGGTAGGAATGTCCCATGCTGCTTGCCCCATTACAATATTGACAATACAGGGAAACTGACTTCTTGACAGTATTTATTACACACAGTGGGTGCACAGTACTGAGTGTATGTTGTGAGATGAGTAACAGCTGAGGTTTTAGATTAAAAGAATATGACACTGACTCATATTTAGCACATTTAACAAATTTGCACTCTTGCACACATACACCATAGAAAAAGTACCATAAATTATAGTAAACTAAAGACAGTAGGAATGATATTTTTAGAGCCCACCTATGGTCACTCATTTTAACAGTAAATAATGTTTCTTTTATTACAATATGTGTCTGTGTTTCAAAATAATGCTATAGTATTTTACTGCACATGGTACTACAGTATAGCAGTAGGATAACAGTGTTTTAAAATTCTTATACAATGTATATTTTATCCTAAATCACCTCCAGAAACGTATTAGTTATATTTGGTCTAAACTGTAAACACAGAAACATTTATTAATTTCATTTAACTTTTAGGTTGAATATCATAACATACAACATTAAAATAATTGTTCTTTTATAGTACAGTAGTTCAGTAGTTACATAACACTAACTGAAACAAAAATCATTAATTTGCTTCCCCAAAAGAAAAAGGGTTAAAGAGCTCCCACAATTCTTAATCCAAATTCCACAAGTCCACACCAGCAACAAACACTGAGAGTGTGAGTCACTGCATGAAAATAACTATCAAAGAAAACAGAGAAGATGTTAATTGGAGTCAGACCTAGGCCCAAAACTATCTGCTGGCATATTAAACCACCTTACTGCATGCTTTAGGGTGTCATTCCCTGCAGCATAGGATGCATTTCCATGGAATCCAACACCAAAAAAACACTGTACCCAACACTTTGCAGTTATAACCTAAATATCACTCCCTGTGCACCTGCCACATTTGAAAGTCACATACATTGCAGCTTGTTTTTCCTCATGTGCATGAGGTATGAACCTTGGGTGGGTGGTGGCAAGTTTTATCACCTACTTTTTTCCTTTTTGTAGGCACATTGTCAGACCTTTCTATTGTATGTCATAGAAAGACGCAAAAGACAGACATTTTGGGATATGAGCCCACCTGCAAGCATAGAAACATTTACATATGCCAGCTGCTGGTAATACGATACTGATACATCTGCATCAAATATCAATGCTTTCACCAAAACATGCAGACTATCTTAATAGATTTCATGTCTAATTTCACATTTGTTTTCATTACATTACTTTTGGTGGCACAACATCAAATGGTTGTCGGACCTCTAAGGCCCTTGTGGCATGGGGGCACTAAACACTTCCCTGTATTGCCTGTTGGCATGCTACATCTCTGCTGTTAGGAGACTTTTTGTCTTCATCAGTTACACAAATATTGTGACACATCATAGACAATTTATGTCAAGTATTGAAGAATCACTGTATGGTGATACTGTCGTAGACAAAGTATTGTAGTATTTTGTCTATTGTGTTGACAGTATTGTACTTTAAGCTATTTTGTTATTGCTATCTCTACTTAACACACAACCTAATGTAGGCTAAGTAGCTAATTTTAGCTTACTGTAATCAACTCACATTTATGAAGAAAAAAAAAAACATTTTTACTAGGTTAGAAGAACTTACCATGGTCATGCCCTCAGATGTGGCACCTCCAGTTCGAACTTGTCTGAACGTTAATGAGATAACTAAAATAACTGTCAAACTGTTGGCTGGGCTAAAAATAGGGGGTCATGTTTAAGAAGCATCTGGTGTGAGTCTGTTGTTTGACAATGCTAGATTGGGGCACTTTTCAAAGATGACCTGAATCCTGGGTGTTAATGAAAACCATTTACTTATTTCCTTCTAGCATTTCAAAAGCTGTTTGGGCATAAATGGGTGATGATAACTACCACTCTTTGCACACCACAGCTTACCCGCAACTCTTACACATAACACCGTTTTATGTTCATCATGCACAGTTACTTACTGTTATTTATTTTTATTTTTTTTACTTTTTTGCATTTTCATTTTTGTGAAATGCAGTAAAATACTGTTAAAAATCCACTGTTGTATATGAATTTATTACGATCTGAACAAAGTGAGTAAGAGACATGAGGTTCTTCAACTGGATGATTTGAGTGTGGATAATGTAACCTAAATTAGCACACATACCCGCTGTTTTGCAGCAGCCTTGGGAGCACTGGGCCTTCAGGTAAGTCACCTCCTCCTCTAAGCCGTTGACACGATAGAGCAAGGATTGAAACTCCTCGTTGTCAGAGCAGCTGCAGGAGGGTGTCTGCAGGCGGATGTTGTGCCTGAAGACAATGTCGTTCTCTCCATTTACTGTCATCTCCTGCAAAGCACTCTGGGAGTCGGCGGTCTGGTCAGGAGAGAGGAGGGCCTGGGAGCCCACTTTGCAGTCCGTGCCAATCTTATAAACATGGCTGAATGTGACTCCCTTTCCAGGTTCCTGGTCCTCTGCCACAGTGAATAGGGAGACCGCAAGAAGTGTTCCCATCAAGAGGAGGAGTCTTTCTAGATGGCTTAGTCTGGTCACCATGTCTGAGGGGGAAGGCAAAAATGTTATTCATTTACTTTTTTATGTCATTCTTCTGCACCCGTTTTTATTTAATCCTTTCATTCTTTACTTGTGCAGTGTTTCTACCTGGGTCATCATCAGGCAAAGCAAAATGGACAAAAATAATGTTTCCATAGCCACACAGCTTATAATAAGGCCTTACTTTCCTTTTGGCTGTGTTTTTTTTTTCCAAGTGGGACTTCCCATCTATGTTTAACATACAATAAAGACTGATATTTAGAACATCACATTATGTTTAATGGAGCAAGTTTCTTTTATAAGAGGACGGTAGATCTTTGCTCATACAGCGGAATGTCTACTGTCTCTCTGCTTCCCTGGCACATTCCATCCAAACCATTAATTACATGTGTGCAACCACATGGGACTTCAAGGAGCACGGAATGCTTTTGAAAGAAATGGTGTCATTACTAATGGCAGTGATGTCATCCAATCTCTGTACCTCACGGGGAATTGGAATTACATAGTATTGAGGAGATGTTTAATGAAGCTAAGTATATCGCTGGAAAGTATTCTCCAAGCTTTATTAAAAAAACCAAACAAGAATAAAAATGATCTTCCCAAGGGTGTCCTCAGGCATTAAGACTCCTGAAAACTATTAACTTATAGGAATCTGAAGCTGTGTGGTCTGACGAAATTAAATCTTTGCTGGAGAACTGCCTGCAGTAAGTTGAGATACTGCGGTCCTGGAGGTTAAACTCAGATTTCAAAGCAGCAGCAGACATCTTACTGATTTGCTGTGGCTGACTTTGGAAAAGCAGCCAACCAAGAGGGATAAGCCCATAAATTTGTGAATTTGCAATGGTTATAATGCAACCTCTATGTTGGGCGAAAATTTGTGATTTTTTTTCTGTAAAAAATATGCCAACTGAAAATAATGGAATTGTGTGTGTCACAACAAGATAGCAATAGCAGAGAGTGGCAAAGTCATAGTCATTTGGAAAATATCTCTTTTGTTTTCAGTGAGAACAGTTTATGGGTGGCCTGAGGACTGCTGATTTCCCCCTGTGGATTCCACTGTAGCAAGGTTTCTGTTTTAAATTCATGTCATTTACTCCCAATCCAAAGGGGGCATCGCTTTAATCATGGAGGAATGTATGAGTTGGTGTCCATGAATAGGCTGAAAACATTGAGCAACAGTCATGAGAGAGTGGAGGAGCAGATGTGGAATGATAAACCTAGAGAGAGTGAGGTTCAACACTTCACATCTCCACAAGCACTGTACCTAAGATATTAAAAGTATGTTACTGATTATTCCAGAGTCCATCTACTGAAATCACGGTGTTCAATGTTGATTTTGCTTTAAACCTTCAAATAGAAACATGTCTGTCATTTCACTCAGGAAATGAAAAGAAAACAGGCAAAAACACTATGCCATAGGCTAACTGACCATCTTGTCAAAAAAAGAAAAGAAAAATGCAACGCTATACACAACGGTGGACAGGAGGAAGTATGTGTGTGTCCTACAAAAACACAAGTACACATAGATCTTCCATAAAGGGCCCTGTTTATTGCTCTCTGTCAGAGCCTTTATTCAGTGCTTGCTTTCCCAGTTTTTTATTTCTCTTGGACAAGACCCCTCAACTACCTGCCAGTGCTTTGCAGTCATGGTTGCTACTGTGTGTGGAGGAAGGGTGGGGGAGAGTGCAGTGAAGGCATGGCTCCACCTCGCATGCAGAGATTTCAGGAGGAACTGGTGAGCTCAGTCAGGTTTCCACCTGGCCTTGTGGAAAACAGAGTGTGTGCTGTTGCCGTATGGCAGACTGTGAGTGGTGAGCGCAGACATGGTCCTCAGAGACGGGCTCCCTTGTCTCAGACAGCAGCCAAACCTCAAAGCCCAGAGCACCCATTTGTTTAATGGTATTGTGCTGCATGGGGCTATAGAGTATTATCATCCAATGACTGGTTAAGTATTATCATGTCTGACTGATCTTGGCATAGGAGATTGAGTAACAGTGAAACTGTAATTCAGTATTTTTGGAAAGTGAAAAACTTCGCTTCTTCCTTTGCATTAAAAGTTGCAGTGTGCAGAGGCTGAGGGCAATTACCTTTTTTGATACTAACAATTAACTAATACTCTGATTGAATTATTTTATTAATTTAATTTCATGCAAAAATGTGTGTGCTGGGGTGAATTAAAGTGGAAAGACAGCATCAGAACACAACACAGAATAAACACCTCCAGCCATCCACCGGCACTGTCCTTCTGGAACTAAACTGTCTCATGAGCCAAGAAGCAGTTTAGAGAGGATTATGACAACAAGCCGGCTCCTGCAGCACCCCAACCTGTCATAGTCTCAGTTAAGTGGTTCAGACATTTCATTTCTGAGACATCACTGTCTCATAGATCTGTGACATTTGTCAGCCATGGAGTGAACAGTGCTGCTCATGCCAAAGCTTACATCCTGGGAAATGGAAGAATTTTATTTTTCTAAAGGCATGCCAGAAACATAGTATTCCTGCCTACTAGTGTTTGGGGAAAATGGAGCACAGTATGCTCTTAGCTACTGCTGACTACCTTTCACTAATGAGATACACTTACGTTTCTGCAGGAAGTAAAAAGCACTCCTGAGGGGGGAGCAATGGGATGCTGGGGAGGGGGCAGTGGTCGGGGCAGCACAAGGCCAGGCAGCCCATGTTTAATGCCCTCCGCTCTCCTGAGGCACATTAACAGACAAAGCCAGTCTGTTTCTCTGTATTTTTGAAGTTGCATTTGGGTCGCACCATCAGAGAGGAGACGAAAGGATTTACTGATGTTGGAAAAAAATAGGTGGTTATGGAGGTGGGGGGTTGAGGAGAGGATGGAGGAGGGAGCCCCAGACCCGATTCTGTTTAAAAAGTGGCCGCAGTCATGCAACTCATTTGGAGTTTCCTCTCTGCTTCGAAGGCTGCAAAGCCGACAGTAATTATGAGTGAGTCAGAGCAACAGTTTTTCATATCCCCTGCTCAGTCTGCTGGCCTGCAGACCAAAACCACAGAAGCCTTGATAAGGTTACAGGAGAGCAGGGTTCAGCCCGGTGACCTTATGTAACGCTCAAGTTCGCTGTATATAATAAACCATGCACTGATGGCCAGCGGCAGGCAATGAGCCACATCTGGTGCTCATTTGATCTCGGCTGCCGATTAAAACGGCTGCCAGCACAGTAGCAGCTCCACTCACACCATCAGACCAGGACAATGTAACGCACCATGATTCTCCAAATATGACCCGGGGGAGCCCAAAAATAGAGCCTCCAAAGCCAGAAATACACCAGGACAAACAGGCAAAGTCAGCAGATTTCTTGTCTCACCTTTGTTCACTCCTCTCTCCCTAGAGGCTGGCTAATAGGTCTAAGTGCAGGAGCTTTAAAACAGCAGTTTAAATGAAAAGTCAGGAGGGTGGTGCAAGGTGTGTGAGCAGGATAATTGCTACATGCATTGTATTTTTGTCCCTCCATTATGTAGATACAAAGAAACACTAAACACAAGAATGCACAGACTTTAATGGCTAGAGCTAATATTACTCTAAACAAAATGCCATATGCAGTCCATCATTTTTGAACTGTTTAATCTACTGCTCCTGTTACTTTGTTATTTTTGTAATTGTTTATTGGCTTTGCTGGTATGTCATCAATAAAAGACAATGCCCATATATTGGAAACAAAGATGGCTCTCTGTTCATAAGAGTTTCCTGACTTGGTATATTTTTTTTAATAAATTAAAAAGCTGCATCTTTATAAAATAACTTTTCTGCCAAAGTTACAATCTTTATGAACATTTATATCTAATGAAGAATCCATTTCCGAGTGCCCAGTAAAGCAAAAGGTTCTCCTGTTGCCAATAAATCTTATTAACTGGAGCCATTCAAAGGCTCAGATAATACAATGAAAATCAGCATTTTAACTGCCTTTTAAAAGTGTCATGAGTCTGAGTAATATCCCTGATAGAAAGCTGCCATAATTGCAGATGAAATTTATTTACAGAGAAGCAGAGTGGTGGAAATCATAGCGAAATGAAAACATCTAAATATTCCTCTGAACAAAACTGAAGTTATTGTCTCGGTTTTGAGATGCAAAACAGTATCATTGCATATACTGCGGGCTAAGAAACAATTAAGTTAAGAAAATTGGCCTTACCGCTGTAGTTTCTTTCTGCTGAGCCAACCTAATATCCCTCCTGACTGCAAGTGAGAATGGGGCTGAGTCTGCGCCTCTCCCCCGACACCTGTCGACAGCTTTAGAAACAGCTAGGGCGTCCTGGGCAGCCCTGGTGTGATTTCCACAGTAGCCGTCCCCTCAAAGACTTTTTAAAATCCTCTCCTGAGCCCCGAGCCAATGGGCAGGCTGGGCGTGCCTCCCCATGCTGCTCCAGCAGGCTGCGCTACAAAAAAAAAAGAAAAAAAAATAGAGAGAGAGAGAGAGAGAGAGAGAGAGAGAGAGAGAGAGAGAGAGAGAGAGAGAGAGAGAGAGAGAGAAGGGCAGATATTGAGAAACATTCCTTTTCTTTTCTTCACAAGATTTCATCTTATAGTTAAGCATGACCAGAACTTCAGTTCACCCCTAATCCAGATGCCATTCCATAGGTGGAGGTCAGTAAATAGTATTACTTTATTTTTTGCCTTTAAAGATGTCTCTCCTTACAGTAGCCGCAAAAGCAATTAATCCCTTTTCCAGAGATTGTGATATAGTCACGCCAGAAGCAAGGACTGGCAGAGCCAAAGTCAATAGAGCTCTTTTCTGATTTTTTACACATGACCAGCTGGAGCATTTCTGAAACACAAATTTATTTCACACCCTGAAAAGACATGGTGTGAAATATGGAAATTATTTCTCCTGATTTGATGGGAGATACTCGTATATAAAAACTACACTGATTAGTTTGGTAATTTTCAAAAAAAGAGAGAAGGAAAAGCACTTGTTAATTGTACTATTATTACCTTTCACAAGTGCATAGGTTTATTTTTACTTATACATTTGTAATAGTGTTGACACAACACAAGGAGAAATTGTGTGATAGAAATTGTCTAAAGTTACTAAGTACATATTTCACAGGAAGTGATTAATATAATGACATTATTTTTTTTAGATATGAAAGAAAGTTACTCTGGCAGCTATCTGAAATAATAGCCCTTTTTGGAAATATAAACAAACACAATGCCCGTCAGCAGCAAACCTGCAAGGCTTCTGTAATAATCAATCATTCTAAAAAAAGGATGTCTGCTTTAAAAGTTAAGACAGTTTCCATTAAGCACAATAAAACATATATCCATTATGGATTGTATGCAGTGGAACCAAGGAGTTTGTGACTCTATCCTGGTTCATCAACACATTACTCATGCCAAGCATTTACACCAGCTTCAAAGAGGTGAGGAAAGAAAAACTGAGAACAATCAACTGAGTGGAGACTTTTGGTATTGGGTTTGGTCAGCATTGTCCACAGCCAACATATGTTTGCTCCCTAAATGTCTTGAGAGTGGTGTTGCACCAACCACAGTGGATGGGAAAACACTTAAGGTGAAATCAGAGAAGACACCAGGTGTGGGTTAGGGCTAGGAGAAGGACTTTACTGAATTCACAGGATTTGTCACCATTCAAAAACTTTTTCAATCAGATAGTGACACTGAGTTCCTGTCTATCTACTCACCCACAAGAGGATGTCTATTAGAGACAATGAGACAGAAAGAGAGATAGATGGAAACTAATGGCATCTTTATAAAAGTGGCAAAATGTGGGCAATTCAGGATTTAAAGCACTTGGAGGGGGAGAAATAGAAAAAAAATTAAATACTTGGCACATCTTTGACTGGAAACCATGTGGTCGGAATAATAAGTGTGAACAGTACAGTATTGTACATAGACTGAAGAGTGCCATGTCTGTTGGCCTTGGGAAATAGTAGAAAAATATGTAGAAGTTAGTTTATTCCAGAGTGATAGACTCACAACACATGGCCATGTGTGTTTCAGCTGTCAGAGAAGATGGAAGACAGACAGGAAATGCCTTCAGAGACAACTGAGTAGACAAGTGTAGTCTTTAAAGGATCTCAAGCAAATATTGTTGGGAATACATGCTTCCCATAAAAGAGTACACACGCACACGCACACGCACATGCACACACGCACCCACACACACACACATACACACACACACACACACACACACACACACACACACACACACACAAACACAGACACATATATGTATATATAATACGTTTTCTACTCATGTTCGCCAGACGTGCCATTCAAAAACAATATTTGGGTGGTACATTCCAGATAGACCTGTTGGAAGCGTGGGCATGAGGTGCATTTGTTTATTGTGTACAGGAATGTACCTCAAAATGTAGCAAGGCATAAGAGAGACTTACGACTTCCTTCAGTCTCTTTTATGGGCCTGGGACTCAGTGAGAGAGCGTGAGACCGGTGTGAAAGAAACGTATCTTAAAACCAACACATGGGAGGTCCCGGGAGAGAGGAGTGTGCAGTCGTTCATTTACCTGTCAGACAACGATAAAGACACAACAATGGACTGGAGAGGAAGCATTCTGAATAAAATAAAACCTCAGGGCTAGAATGGACAGGGATTCTGCTGAATAATCAAAGGCAATGGTTTAACCACAGTCAAAACATAATGTTAAACATGCACTTCCCTTATTTTGAATGCAAATATCTGTTGATCCAATACCCTTATGAGGCAAAGAGAGTAATTTATAAGGTATGAGAAACAGTTTAATAAATTGATGGCCTCCATCTTTGGTACATTTCCTTAATGTATGTTGGCAACATTCTTTTTTTTAGTTTTCAATCTTTTGTATTTATTGTGTTTTAAAGCTCATTTAGCACTCCCATCCCAGCTGGCTTCTTCATTGTTATTGTTATGTCTCATTAAATTTCCATAATGTCTTCTCCCCCACTACTGTAATATAGTCTTTGTTTTTTCTGACAGTGAGATAAGGTTACAAACCTTGCAGTGTCAGTCAGACACCAGGAGCTCAGTGCTCATCTAGAGTCTTTGGTTTTAAATGGATTTGTTGTATAAAAATATAGCCTTGATTCTTGTTTTCTTTTTTATCAACAATCAGCCTCTTACTGACTGTGATTATAAGACCATTTTCTCAGTTTGTACCACTCAGCATGAACAGATAAAAGATTTAACTAGGATAGTGATCACTTGACATGATGCAGCGGTCAGGATGGGACATTACATCACTTAAAGAAAATGCTCTATGTGGCTTCAAGCATTTGATGTTTCAAATTTCATAACAATGGCGAATAATACAGTTAAAACACTGGAAAATAACAATGGCAATTCAGTACCAATACACACATCGATTACATGAACTTCCGAGGAACTTTTCCAAGAAAACAAGTAATACTCAGTGAATATTTCTACACACAACCCTAGATACAAAGGTTTCCTCTGATAGAAAACACATTGAACAGGGAATCCTGTTGTTCTGATTCACTGCAATGACTTTCATGTAAACTGGCATGAGTGCCTTCCAGTCTCAGAGTAAACATAAAAAGCCATCAGTCTTGATCAGTGTGTTATGTGCAAAGCCAAACTGGAACAAACTTACAGCACATTAGCCACCCTTAGCAGTGCTGGTTCAGCCCCAGGTGGCATGCCTGATGTGGTGGGCAACAAAGCCTGATTGAGACACTGATTGCATCTGGAAGGTTGAATGTTGACTGAGGATATCTAATTGAGTCTGCAGAACTGGTGGGCTGATTGAACGCAAAATAAATGGAGAGTGGCAGAGATGTCCAAACAGTGCCACGAGCACTTTCAGTAAAATGCTCCAGTGAATGGGCAGAGTCTGCGGAACATTATGGCGACGCATGGGGAGACCATAGTCCAAGCCAAACATGGCCTTGCACTGGTCCGGACAAAGCAGTATATTTTGTGTTACGCTCCTGCACACATACCATTTTAGAGTGTTAATGGTGCCGTTTAAAAGGTCCAGATGAAAGTGTGGTGGATTGTACTACTTGGTAAGGCACATCTGATGTATGTGAAAGTACAGTGTGTCCATATGAATCCGGGGAAAACTAATTAAATTATTTCACCAAAGGAATGCAGACTAGCCTATAATGTCCTCCATCCCTTCTACTGTCCTCCCTGTGCTATGCCTCATGTTGGTATTCAGCGCCTTAAGCGCTTCTGTCCAACAGTGTCTGATGTCCATAAGGTCTTCCAGCTGATACTGATATCCTTTAGTAGTAAAAGAAAACACTGTTCAGAAGTCATGATCCTGTGAAATGCATGCAGGAGCCTCTAAGGGTCTGTGTTGCTGAGCAACAAAGACCAGATGGACCTTTCAAAGAAGTGCCCGCTGAATAACAAAACTGGTCTGTCATTTTCACAGGTATGCGATATTATCACATACAGGAGTCAGACTCTCCAATTTTGCTCTTAAATGACATTCAGGAGTGGCCACAGCAGCAGTCAGTGAGAGGCAACGAAGGGGGTGCATTTAGTCAGCAAAAGAGCCGCAGAAGAAAGGTCACGAATAGAAAATATGTTGTGTTACACTTCCAAAAGTGTTTGTGTGATTGCCCAGTGTTAATTACTCAAATATGCAGAGCTTTTATAGTTACTTTTGATTGTACTGTGAAAATACTGTGATCACAGGCTGGCAACATTCTTGTGGGCACTGCAAGCAAGTTCCCTTGAATTTGCCGACATCTGTGCCCTATGATCCCACCCCAGCCCTTTAAAAGTTTATTTATTTATAAAAAACATATGATCAACATTCTTTCAAATATTCTGACATTGAACACGAGGTGTAGTAGCCAAGTGCAAACAGCCAACATTTTTTTAGCGTCAACATTATATTAACTGACTCTTAGGGTGTCGACGTGTATGTCAAACTTTCTGTAGTGGGTCAACCAGCATTCTAGAGTGAACATTTAGACAAAAACATCCAAACCACAAGACAGACATAGACAAAACACCAATGACTTACCATGCTTTACTCATCAAATATTTATATACAAAAGTAAAAATATATATAAACCTCCAAAATGTGTCTAAAATGCACATAAATTATTAGTTCCCTGTAATACATAAATCCAGGTTCAGCTTACATTGTTTATCATATCTAGTACTTCATACTGAGGGAAGGTTTTGTACATGACATATTTGTTTTACAGTATAGTCTGACCTGATGATTAGGACATTCATATTTCAACACAGACAACTATGACTGTCTTACAAAAGAACACAAATATGATGGAAGTGCTCCGTCTACTCTGTGATTTTGTAGGGTTATATCTTAGTTTGGGTAAGGGGAGTAGATGGAACTTTTGAGACTTCCTGTTAACCTTGGTGGTCCCCCACAAAGTGAAATCACAGATGGTCCTCTGAAAAATTTCTGATGCTTAATGTTCCCGTTATCATTTTGCTTGGCATTTTGGATCACACTCGCCTTAAATGTCCTTGCCCAGTCTTGATAGGATTACCAGCTATCACTGGAAAACAGAATTACATATTTGATGGCATTTAGCTGTGATTTTGCTTGTTAACAAGCCTTAATTTCCACCCTTTCCACCACAACAAAATTTTAGTGTGAAATATCTGACAATGTTGGCACAATTATCTGTGACACAGTCTGGCTCTTCAGCAGACAATGTTGTCAAATCATCAGCATGCAATCTTGATGAAGGCTGAACACATAACTCATATGAGAGGTTTGTGGCTCTAACAATCCCTAAATGAGTCAGACCTCAGTGGTAACCAGCTGGCAGACTGAATACAGATAATCTATGGAGCTCACGTTTCACTGACCCACGGACACAGTGATGCAGGGGCAAGTCTACCATGTTAAAGGTTCTTTTGTTGAGGAATGTGAGATGCCTCCAATTAAGGGGACATTTGACTGACATGCTCTCTCGGGAGCAGTGCCACACATTCCAAAAGGTCAGCAGGGTCATGACCTGATGTCAGGCAGGATACCGCCTTTCAACTTCAGCTTACCTACAATCACATTGCCTGGAGACACTGACAGATTTGACACTCTGCTCTAACAACTTCAATGCATCATCAAGTACAATCCTGCAACCATGGTTCTCAAGTCCCTGTAGAGAACTATATGTTCTTGTACCTATTAAACTGTGGCTATTTTGGTTTATATTATACTTGGATGTATTTTACCTACCTCACATTCACTAAGGACAATTATGCATAACTCAGAAAGCCCATGCCATTTATAAATTACTTAATTAGAGAGGAAATATGGTGAGTTTGTAGCCATGAATGGACAGGTTGTGGAACCATTTATATTGAAAAAAATGCTTTAGGCTTTTCCAGTCAAATTTAGCTGTCTTTCCAACTGTTTATACTAAACTGATTAAATGGTTGTGTGGAAAGCCAGCAGTCTCTGTGCCACTAGCTCTGGTTATGCTTCAGCTTGCCATCCAAGTGTAGACCAAGGGAGGAGCCACCAAGGTCCAAATTATGGTTTTTGGTTTGGAATGATTTCTTTATGGAATTCGTAACAAGTGTTTCCCCATTAAATAATGAAAGAGAGACTAGGATGATGCATAAGAATCAGAAAGCCTCTCATAATATTGGTGCTAAACTAGGATTTCAAACAGTACATCCAAATTGTATTGCCACATCTCCTACTGGTTGAATTAAAAACTATATAAGCTACTTGATGACCAAGTGGCAATAGGATAAGTAGATAACTTCACATCCTACTTTTGGATCCTATGTCCTGTAACATTAATTAACATTTTGGTCAACCTTCTTCCATCCTTCTCTATTTTGAGGAGGCCATTCACGTGCACCAAAAAAGCATTCCGCTACCTCAGCAGCATTCCACTACTTTTAATGGAAGACCCTTACCCACTCCTGTGCACTGTGTCTGCAGGCAGTGAATGTCTCCTGTGTATTTCTGGTCCCGGTGTGCTAATTCTGTGGTGCACAACGTAATGATGTCAGAACTTGTGCCACCCACAAGGTCAGCTTGTGAACAGCATGGAGGCCCCTGTAATTTCTTGTGGTTTGACCTCAGTGATGCACAGCATTACTGGTGTGTTTATGTATGCATCTGTTGCTAAGGCAATGAAGACTACTGTAGGATCCCTGACGACATGGCCTTTGTCTCATAAGGGTACTTTTGGAAGAACAAGAACGCATACTGTACATTATTTTAAGTCAATTATATGTTGGTTTGAATACAGATTTGATAACAGAAGTTTGTGGGTGATGACAGGTAAATAATATGTTGTTATTGTTTTTATTTTTTAACCAATTTCTAACAGACTATTAACATCCACTTTGTGAACACTAAGACTATGACAAGATTAAAGTCAGCAAATCAGCAGACCAGTCTATACATTATTGTTAATAAGATAATTATTATTCTTTGGGGCTCATGTACAAAAAAATGTTGATTTGGGTTTGGCATAAAAGATTGGTGACTAACAGCATATTAATAATATGCTATAACCCATATTTTGCATCAGGTTTTTTTTCCAAGAACCCATCTAGTGCTGCTATTCCGTGACTTACTGTTTTCAAGACTGCCTACACAGGGAAGCTCATAAAATAACACTCCTGATATGCTCACCAAAAATGAATCACAGCACTTTCAACCTGTGTTTGGGTTAGTAGAATCAGCAGAGATAGGAATAATGCCTTGGAAGCCTCTACCCTAGGTGGGTTTACCACAAATACTGCCCTTCGTGCATGTTAAAGTATAGTCCCTTTGGGTTTACAGATAAAGTCAAGAAATAGCAAAGACAGATGCTGCTGACTTGACTTGAAGGAAAGGGCAATGTTATGTCTTGCTTTTTTGAGTGTATAGGCCCAGATCAAGACTTAGAAGGCAGTACTTATCATGCCAAGTTTATTATGAATACTCAGACTTCTTGGGTTATGGTCTCCTTTATTGAACTCCTTATGGTCTTTTTCTTTCTGCATAGAATCAAGTGATCAACAACAATAAATACTAATCTGTCCATAGGACTGTAGCATTTTCAGCTCTCACGTTCAACCCCTGACCCCGAGTAAAGACTATGACATAAGACATTAACGTTTTTTTTTGTTTGTTTTTTTTCATTTGTGATTATGTTTTTTTCTGAATGAAAACTAAGGCTGAGGGTTTTAAGCCTAGAGCCCAGAGTTTCTTTAAGCATTTTAATCCTTCTTGTTCCTTTAAAAATATTGATTATTCACTCACCCCACAATGAGTGTGTTAAAGGTAGCTACAGTAGTACTTTGTGTGCCTGAACTTGAGGCAGGAAGCAACTGTGTCATTTGCTGTAAAACCCATACCTTTAAATTGCGCCCAGTAGCCTTAGAAAGAGGTTAGTAATTTGCTAAGCTTTTTAAAAAGGGGGATTGAAGATTTTCATCAACAGTGAACCATGGACAATATGTAAACTGCTTTGGAATATTTCAACCCCACTGCATTTAAATTGTACCAAACGAAGCAAGGGACATAATTTCCTGGCACTGTTTTCTTAGTGTTAGTTGGTTGTACTTTCAAGTAAAATATATTGCATGCTAAATTGTACAAAACATGCTCATGCTTTTATTCAAAAGAGGTGGATGTAGACCTGGCAGAAACTTTTTTTGTCTTTAGTGGTGGTTAAGTGACTCCATGCAATCAACCATATGTTACTATTTATCCAAAAGGGCATCATGAAGTGTCTGGTAACAATGATGATAGCTTGGGAAAATCTGCAGGAAATAATTTGCATTGTTTTATGCAAGCTCTCGGGGCTTTCGAACGAGAGAAGGCCAAAAGGTCTCTCTGTTCCATATAATCCTGTAAAATTCTCTTCATGGTTGTGTCAGGAAAATTATCCTAGTTTGTTTCAGAACAATGTGCAAAAGTTGCTCAACTCAATGACACGGAAAAGTCAGTCTTAATCAAGTATGACATGAAAAAATAACATCTGCTATTAAAACACAAAATGCTCCTTTCTACAAGTTTGTATACCCCCCCCACCCCCCCCCCCCCCCCCCCACACACACACACCATCCCATCTCTCTCACACTTGCTCTCTCTCTCTCTCTCTCTCTCTCCCTCTCTCTCTCTTTTTGACTAAATTCTTACAAACACATTTCTCTCACACCTCCACCTCTTTTACCCTCTCCCTTTATTTTACACTATGCTTCTCTGACTTATTTTCATTTCAGCGTTTTTCCTACATTCATCTATCACAGCTCTTTTGCTGTGCACTTAAACAAATAAAGCACATTCTATGTAAAATATAAAACAGACTATATCCTGTCTATCCTCCCACTGGTAAGCAGTTTTTTTGTCTGCAAGAGAAATTAACTGTGAAACACTGCATAGTCTCAAACAGGTGAGTCCATTTTAGGAGGTACTTCCTGAACTTTATGTAGCATTATTGCATATGGGGAGCCTCAGCTATTTCATGTAAGGGTGACCAGAGGGCACTGAGGAGTCACTCCTGGCTGGCAGAGACTTGCAGGAATGCAGGCATGTGCATGCTATGCAAATCACCAAAGTCCTAAAGATATAGCTTGAGATGCTCTGCTGAGTGAGCGGAACATGTGTCAAACATAATATCACGACCTGTGTTTACTTTTCATCTCCATCCTTGCTTTATGCTTTACTGTGTGGGCCTGTAATACATTCTCCATGTGTTCACCACACAGACACCTCTCCCTTTCAACACATGCCTCCTAATGGACCCCACTGCATTATTCCAGAGTGGCTATTTCTTTAAAGTTTCTCTTGAAACAAGCGAATGAACCTGCATTTATCTAACTGCATATGCTTTTATCTTAGAGATATTTTTGTGAAATGTGTTGGAATCATTATAATCTCAGAACAAAAATCTTAAAATGTTTGCAAGATTCTCTCTATTAATCACCATATCTAGATTGCAGAAGCCAAACTAGTTACCAACCTCACATTGTCACACGTTTCTTATTTAAGCTAATGGTCGAGATCAATCCTGTTGTAGGCTACAGGCTACGTATAGGGCCAAATTTAAATCGCATTTTAATTAAACTCCCCACTTGCCTTCACACTGCCACCATTGAATCCTTAATGTGTACCGTTGCAGCAGTTCAGTTCAAGTCAATGATATTGACTTTTGATGACGGAAAAGGAAACATATTTTACTACACATTGAGAAGGCCAGCCTAAGGCGAAAAATACAACACAGGGAAACAGTAACTTTGACGGAGAGTTCAATTGGCTTCACGTCTACTTATAAGAGTAGTGTGAATGTGAACACCAGACCAGTAGAGGGCAGTACAAAAAGATAGAGAAATAGCTCAGCTTAACGTTTTCAACTCCAGAAGAAGACAAGCAGGGATGAACATGGCGGCCCTCAAGGTTGTGTGGTCAGGTGTCGGGCTGCTGCAGTCGTCCCTAAATCTACCTAAGCAGGTAAACAAAGATAGACTGGCACCACTGTGATACAGGAACTGTTTTCACTGTAGCAACTGTAAAAGAGATCTCGCGAAAAACGTACTGCTTACTAAGTTCTGATTGCAGTAGGGTCAGCTAACGTAAATTATCCAGGTGATGTTGCCTACGTTGGCATGTTGTTAGCTGGTTCTCCATTTCTGGATGATGATTATAATAACTTTTGACGAATACGCCGAAATAGATGGCATTGTCGTGTTTCTACGCTTGTGTGCTTTGTTTTGTCCAATTGTACGCACACACGCACGCAAATGTTGTCCCAATTACATGTAACAGGAATCTGAACGTTATCTAAACAAAAACTATTTTTTTTTTTTTTTTACATGTCTGTGGTCTTAATACATAGACGTGTATCGTTATGTTCCTTATTGGTGGCGTATTTGGCAGTTTTAACAAGGCATTCTCGAAGATTTGGTTTCCTTACCTGTCAGTGTGAAAATAGCATTGCTTTGAGCATAACAATAAGCCAAAATGAAGATCTAGAAAGTGCTGTATGAAAATAGTCCCATGGTGAATGATTCTTCACGTTTCCATTATTAAAAAGGCATCTGTGTTGTTGCCCGCTTTAGTTGTGAAACAAATATGGTCAATCAAGGCAAAATAGCCCAGTGTGTGTGTGTGTGTGTGTGTGTGTGTGTGTGTGTGTGTGTGTGATTAGTTTTCAAGCTCTGTTGTAGATCTTCCTTACAGGACAAATACAGAAATACACCTCTGATGTGTTATCCCAAAAGCTGCAACTGTACAGTTTACTCACCATCACTACCCTTTTCTGATACTGAACTTCAGGCCCTTAGGTGTTCCTGGGGTGTAGTGGAACAGGTCAGAGGCTACTATGTTGACTGGCGGATGTTACGAGATGTGAAGAGGAGACAAATGGCCTTTGATTATGCAGACACAAGACTTCGCATCAATGCACTGAGAAAGAACACGGTTCTACCAAAGGAACTCCAGGTGAATGCTTTAAATGATTTGAAACCATGTTCTAATTACTACATTTTTTCATACAATGTAGATGGTCAAGTTGTCTCAGATCTCCTACATGACCATCCCAACCAGGATATGCATCCTGGAATGTAATTAAATAAATAAATTATAGAACATAAGTAAAAATGCTACTGTTTTTACCTGCTAAAGAAAATTGATTATGCAACATGGTTAGGCTATTAAAAATAGTATCATTTAGAATCGATAAATCAAGGTTCTGGTACAATGCTCAGCCTTAGCCTCTAAACTGATTGCCAATTTTTTCCTTAACAGGAAATTGCAGATAAAGAAATTGCTGCTTTACCTCGGGATAGCTGCCCAGTGCGCATTCGTAATAGATGTGTGCTGACATCACGACCACGTGGAGTGAAGAGACGGTGGCGTGTCAGTCGCATTGTGTTCCGTGATTTGGCAGACCACAACCAGATGTCAGGAATCCAGAGAGCCATGTGGTAGTGGCAGGCTACACTGCAGGCTCATGGCTCACTTAAGTCCACATCATGCACCTGCATCTCTGGGGAAACCTAGAACAGCGGTGTTTTGTCCTCTTGAGGACTGGGTCAAATGGACTTCTTTTTTTATGTTTGTTGACCAGTGTGTAACAGTTGAATGACTTCCTCTGGAGATGTACATAAACTCAGTGTTTTACTCTGCAATAAAGTAATGTATGAGTGACAACTTGCTGTAAACATACACATGTCTGAATTATTTACATTCTACTTTAGGATATTGATCTTTACATCACTGGTGCCAATCATATAAATTAATTTTGGGTGATGTTTCATAAAGTAATGATTTTAAAAAATCTTCACCTGTGCAACTTTCTTCAGCTAATGAGTTGTGGGAAATAGTCCTGCCAGACTAATCTCTAGACCATTGTAAAACTTTCAGAAATCTGTATGGTGGTACTGCTAGGATGTTGAGATTAAGTATGTAATTAAATGTACACTGGGTCTATTTCATGAAAGGTAGGCACAACAAATTTGTAAACTATTCCGACAAAACATTATCAAGTGTATTTTGGCTTTCATCTAAATGTCAACACCTCCAAACTGTATTTACTGACAAAATACTGCCATGACTGCCTGAATATTATTGTGAAATGTAAGTTCACCTGGAACCCAGTCTGATGTCTGTTTTTCCAATGCCTCAAACCTGCACCTTGGTGGTGACCTGCTAGTACGGTTTTGAAAAAGCAGACAGTTGTCATAAGGTGGCTATAAATGTAAGATCACTCCAGAACACCCCTGCAAGAATCCTGGCAGCACAGACCAGCAATACACAAACATGTGAGCTTGTAAGTTTTTTTTTTTATCTCTAAATTTCTTTTCTCCTCAACTTTATTTTGTGCAACTAGTTCTTTTGCCTTGATCCCATGATTATTAATAAATGTCATATGACTCGTGCTAAGTTATTTTCTTACCTTAATTTTATGTAATATGTTGATAAACCATGACAACACATTGTGAATCGTGACTCACACTTTATTTATCCCGAAGGAAATTAAGGTGTCCAACCACATAATCATATACATATATCACATATACATATTCATACATCCAAGGATTGTTAGTGTCCCAGTGTAAGAGGGGACACACAAGGAGATGGATGTGCCTTCAGTCAGTTTCCCAGAGCAGGGACACTTCACACACACACACACATAGGCACACAGACATGTGACATCCACCCCCACAATAATACTACTGGAGTACCATCCATGCACACAATTATACTACAGGAGTACAAAAAAAGACATTGAATGTGAGTGAGCCATTACTACAAAATGAGATACTCACTAAAGGCAGATACGTGGTCAGAAATAGACACTCAAGTCTGTGTGCTTATGAGAGCAGTGGAAAGTAGTTTTGTTGATTCAAATAATAATAATAAAAAAATAATTAAAAAGTCATTAAAAAAATGTGGTTTCATGTTAACATGAAGATTCAAAATCCAGCTTGATAAATTAAATAAACTATTCGGAATCATCACCCTAAAATTATGTAAAACTGGCGCCCTGTGGTTTCACCTAATTTTGCTCATTTTCTTTTGCTCAGTTACAGAATGACGTAATAACGTTTCACCATAAAGGTTCATTGTAACATTTTTACCCGTTGTAAGTCCCGTATGATCAGTGTTCCCTGTGTGCGAGTGTGTGTATATTAGCTTAGTTGTGTTTTCGTTACAATTAAGCAAGTACAGTGCCGGCATTGCATTTTGCTTACTTATAGGCTAGATTTATTTCACGCATGTTTCTGCACATGATTCTGACTAGACATTGGTTGTTTATACGACTTTTATTTTGATACAGTTTATCGCGGAAGTACCAGAGTGGAATTCCTTCTAGAAGGCATGTTCGAAAAGAAAAAGCAAGTGAAAGTGGGTGCAAGTCAGCAGTGAAGTAGCCTACCGGATTTTATTTAAGATATTTTTTAGATATTTTAAGAAACGCAAGGGTTGGATAAAAGTCATGGAGTTGGACACACAGGTAAGGCTGTGAAGACATTAAGATATGACTGTATGTCCTGATATATCAGAACTGAATGAAGGAAAGCTAGCTGCCAGCAATAAGAAAATGGTTCTGCCATAGCATGATTTTCGCAAGGATAAGGTGATGTCAGATAAGCTTTTTAAAAATAAAACCTTTTACATTCACAACATGCCTTGAAGAGCATGTGGAAGTATCCTATTTGTACAAAACACAATATACAACTGATGTACAATGTGTGATGGACATGACAATTGGCAGGTGTAAATTCAGCTTCTATTGAAATCTGTGTTTAAAGTTTGGGCATATTTTCCCCCTTGGTTTCTCTTCACTGTCTTGTTCTTTCGCATTGACAAAAATGTTTACAGTAACGATGTACTTTCTTACTTCAGATCAACGAGCTTGAGACTGATTTGAAAGAAGTTCAGGGAATGTTAGAGACGTCGACAAGAAAGCGTGTGCAAAGTCTGCTAAAACAGGAGCAACAGAAGATAGAAAAAGAGCTTATGCAGAAACGACAGCTGAGGGAGCAACAATCTAAGCGAGACTCTGGAGATTCATCAGATCCAACTGTGAAGGGATACACTGTCAAAATCAATAATTACGGTAATGTTTACACTTAGTAGCAGTCCCTTCTTTCTCTCTCCAGTACTCAGAAATTATAGGAATGTAATCCTATTTGTATTTCTAATCTTACAGGGTGGGACCAGTCCGAGAAATTTGTTAAAATTTATATTACACTTAAGGGAGTGCATACGATTCCAGCAGAAAATGTTGAGGTTACCTTCACTGAAAAGTAAGTATTCATTGTTATTATGTATAATGTTGAAATAGTAGGCTATACTTTTTTTTTTTTTAAAGAGGACCGATGTTCAGTAGGCCTGTTTAAAGCTTACCAGGCGCCCTCCTGCATCCTCGTTCATGGTTGAAGAGCCATTGAGCAAGGTCTTACCCCAAGTTGCTCCAGGTGGATTGTACCTAATTAACTGTAAATTAGAGCTGGGAGGTTAATCATTCACAAATCATCATCATGATTAAATTCAAGTCAGTCACGATGATCAGCCTTGGGCAATTTAATCGACCAAATGATACAACAACTGCCAACTAGTGTATTCTTTTCTACACAACTTGTTTGTGAGTTGCTGGAAGGTACAGCTAGAAAAGATTAGAATGAGTGAAAGAGAAGTAGGGGCCAAGTGATGCTGGACATGATTTGGAGTCCAGTTCTTCAAAGCTGATGTCAAGTAAGATATGTCGGTACGTTCAAAGACAGATTTTAATACAGATGCTCTCAAAGTATCAGTATCAGAGGAAAGTATCATGGTAGAAATTAATATCAGATGGTATGGGGAAATCTATCATCATTCTCTTATAATAAATGGGAACATGGACCACAAACTTTTAGGATTCACTCGATTTAATCCACAAATCACCACATGCTTCGTCGAAATGAGCTACCAGTAGCCTAAATCGACTAAATCTATATTTTGACAGTCGTATTATGCTATCAAATAGGGCTGCGACTGAAGGTAGCTCAAAGGTAGCACATTCTGACAGCCCACTTTACCCATTAAATAATGCTCACACTGTAGAACCACCACCACTCACTCATTTATATGAATATGGGTAAAGGTAGCTCATTTCGACAGACCTATATCTTCTATCAAATAAGGCTCACACTAGTAATCCTCCCACAGGTAGCACATTTTGAAAAGCCAATTAAGCCATCAAATAATGCTCCCACTGTAGAATCACCATTATTTACTCGTATAAATATGTGTAGAGATAGCAAATCTTGAGACATATATCTTCACCCAATAACGCATCCACTAGAAGTAGTATATCTCACCTTTGTGATACACGGTACATTGAAGATGGGAAAATTTCAAGCAGTTGAATTGTATTTATATAGCACCAATAACAATGGGCTTGTCTCTTATTCGTGATGGATGAGGACAGAAAAAGGGACAACAGAAGAAACATTATAACAAACGTTTATTTTAAAAATATATACACTCTGTCTAGGGAGGGAAATTAATCCCATCTGTGATGCCTCTAGGAGGGCATATGTGACCTCCAATCGAGCTTTTCAGGGTGTGTCTTGATAGATGTGATGTCGCCATTTCTTAGAATCTCTTCTGCAAACTTCAAAATGCAATTTTAGGCATTCAGTTACATATTGACTGGATAAATATAAATTTCTGGATTAATATAAATTTCACGGCCTGCCATCCGCAGGAAGTTCATATCATTATATGAAAAGCATAACAAGCATATGCTATACATGAGATACATTATCACATACAAAAGACCAAGGACTTCAAATCCTAGTAAATTTACATCAGGCCAAATGTCATTAAACGAAGTTTAATGAAGATGCTTACTTTTATTCACCAATACAAAGAATAATTAATGCACCTCGTAAACAAGGGAATCTCAACATTTCTATTTATTTATTTATTTATTTTTGCTTACACTACAATAGCACTCTATACATTTACCCTTTATGCTTTGCAATGACTGTGCAGTGGGCAAGATCTTCCAGTCCTAATATAATTAGCTGAACAACATGAGTCCATAACATAATACAGAAATAAATCACATCAAACACATACCCATCTGTTAATATCCACCGACATGTCAACCCAGTAAAATCTGGGTGATAAATGGAATTCGATGAACAGCTTCGTCCCTTGTTTGGATCACACTGATAGTATCGCGGTATTAGAGCTGTCCATCTGCAGTGAACAATCACAAATTGATAAACAACAGCATTTTCCGAGACATGGATATATTTGAACATGCCTTTGCCTACTTACCCTTTACTACTCACTTCTGAGACTTGGTTTATCCTTCTGGGTATTCCTCCCTAGTCATCCCTTGCATCTTTCCTTATTTGCGCTCACAAATGTAAAAAAACTGTAAAGCACAAAATAAAACCTTTTTTGTAAAACCCACATTCAGACAGTAAAAATAAGAATGTAGGTAGCCTATTCTATAGTAAGGTAGTACTTTAGTTTTACAAACCTATCCTATTCATTTATGGAAGCATAACTTCATTCATAAAAGTGCAGACCTAGTGGTTAGGCTATAGGAATTGTTAACATAGAGTCACTCTAATCATAGGCTAATTATACAGCGCCTTTCTAAACAGAGTTACAACTTTTTCTACACATGAAAACAAAATATCAAAAAACGATGTAATAAAAATGATAACGATACAGTCAAATGTTAAATCCAAACTATTACCATCCTACGTAGGTATTCTTCCGCAAATCTAACATGCACATATTGTTGCTTACATGCGTAATTGGTCAAAACATACAATAAAACCAATACACTTTTAAAATGTTACTTACTTGTCACTGCTGAATGTCACTGCTGAAAAGAACTCCACTTCTGCCTCAGGTAGCTCAAATCGATGGCATTTAAACTGTATTGGCATTTAGGGGTCATGCGCATGCATAGTAGCGCTTGGTAGGGTAATATTGCATTGGCAGGAAATGATTATGTTGGTGCATTTTGCCTCATTTCAAAATCAAAACTGCTCACTCTTTTCAGGTCTTTCATCCTCTTTGTTAAGACCTTGGATGGGAAAAACCATCAAATGACTGTCAATAACCTCTTATTTCCCATTGATGTCCAAGAAAGCAGTCGAAAGGTTAGTTTGTCTGGTTTTGTTTGTTTTTTATTTGTTTGTTTTGTTTTTCTATCCTGTTCTATTCTATTCTGTCCGATAAAGAATATAACATTGATTTCCATGATTCCTTGATTGTAGCACTAACAATATTGGAACCTTTTTTGTGAGATAAGAGGAATCTGTTTGATTAACCAGTTTTACTTTACACTCCCAAATGACTGTTACACTCATGATGCAAGAAATACCCCATTGTACTTATTATACAGTAAATCCATCTGCGCACGTTTCACAGTGTTGCAACATGTATTCAAAAACAGTGTTTCAGCATGTGTTGTCTTGACTACAGATCACAGCAGTTGCTCCCATCCACTGGTTGTGCTGATTAGTTGGTTGAAATATTTTGAGACTGTGAGTGTGTCCAGTGTGAAACCTTTCTAATACACAGCACGAGATCATGCATAGCTTTGTGTTCCCTATGTCTCTGATCAGTTTGGCATAATGAAACTAGGTTTGGCAAAGCATGTCATCGTGCTGATATGCTATTTCCAATCGCTTTTTCATCCATTAGTGTACATCCAGAATAAACCACAAGTAGGCATAAGCCTGTAGACTATAGACTTTTGTTTATATGCACATCCTTATCATTCAGTTAAGATAAGTTTTTGTGTTTTCTCTTGTTAAGATCATGTCCTTGTTTCAAATGAAACTTGCACACCATGACATAGAGACACTTCATCCCAGCTTCTGAAAATTGCTGGCAAAGGTCCTAGAATGTTATGTACAAGAAAGGTTAATGATTAGAATCAAGGATGATAGAGTTGGAATTTCTTAAACAATTACCTGAACAGTGCAATAGAATGCTCAAATCAGTAATTAGTATACAAGTATCAATCGTGTAATTACCAGATTTCTCTTTGTTGCAAATACTATATTCTGAATATAATTGAAATGGGTATACGGCTCATAACTGGGATACTTTAGTGCATGCAAATGCAGTCACTGGTGTAGCAATTTCGGCAAAGTATGGCAAACGCCTGAATCAATGCAACGCTCTACTCTATCTTGTAGCTCAAAGACAGAGCAGCAACATCCTCATGCTGCTGTGCTCTTTTCAAGATTAGATATAAGCTGAGTCTCATTAGTGGTGGCAGACAGTTTGAAACTTGTTTGTGTGTAAATATACTATAGGCATATTGAGGTAACTGTCAGATATGATCTGGTAAGGCCAGAGGCATGTAGACCTTTAGGTAGAGTTGGCTAATATTTGCGTAGGTGGTTAAACATGGCTTGGCTCCAGACATTTGCCATGCTCTGTAAGTGCTATCACGTGGATATTGCCACAGGCTGTGCTTGTGTGACTAGTTTGTGTATATGAGTACCAGCCGCACAGATGACTTGTTCCTGTTACAGTAGCAGTTACTAATGTAGATCAAACAATAGTTTTGAAAGATTAGTATTTCCAATGCTGTTACCTATACAGTTGTGACAGTGTTACAATAAAGTGTTATAATAAAGAAGGTATATCACACAACTATCAAATACAGTGTAGGCTCAGTTAGAATAAACATGCCATGGTGATCCTTAGAAAGGCTTCCAAATGCTTCCATTTGCACCTGTACCTGACTGTTCTCTCCCTGATTAAAGCCTGATTACAACTTTTCTAAACATAACTCTCATTTTGTAAACAAAATCAGGCATCTTTGAACAAACCTGGGTGTGACTGTAAACAACACAATTATTAGACTAGAGAATGACAAGGCCAGGCTTTTAGAATAATTCTGGTGTGTATTCTGTATTGAATACCTTTAGCACACCAGTTGTATTGCTTGAAGGCAATTCAAAAACTACTAGGTTCAGTTGTCTCTAGCCTTAGACTTGCTGCGGTGCGGTGCTGCTACTTCTAGCCCTTGCTCATGAGGGCTGTCAACACACCACGAGTTTGATGTCATCCACCATTATTTAGTGGTCTTCAAAACTGAAGGCCTTTTGGGAGGCATTCGACCATTTAGAAACTTGGCCACCCCTCTTAAAAAAAATTTCTGTTTCCAGGTGAAAACAGACATGGTCATCGTCATGTGTAGGAAGACTGCAGCAAAGAAATGGGATTGTCTAACACAAGTGGAAAAGAAGTCAAAAGATAAAGAGTGGGTATCATCTGTAGAGATGAGTAATATATATATTTGTCTTACAAACCAAAGTGTCCAAATCTAGCATGCTGCAGTGATGTGGCATCAAGAAGTCAGAGAGATAATTGTGTACTAACCTGTGTTTCTCAGCAAACCCAACTTTGATGACAATGCTGATCCAAGCGAGGGCCTCATGAGCATGCTGAAGAAGATCTACACAGAGGGCGACGATGACATGAAACGCACCATCAACAAGGCCTGGACAGAGTCCCAGGACAAAAGGTCCAAAGGGGATGAAATGGACATTTGAGTCTTCCTCTAACACTCCTCCTACCCCCAATCCCTGCAGACACATGCCCTATTCATTCCTGCACTCACATTCAGGGTGGTGCAGGCAGACCAGTCATCACCCTCATCACCCCTCTTCCCCTTTGCTGAGCTCCTCATTCCATTTATGTTCCACCTTGGTATTGTTTTGTTTTTATTTGTTTGTTTGTGCTTTTTCCAATTGACTTAGCCAAATTGGAATTGTTGTGGTCTTGTTCCTACATAAGAGGAATGATGCAGTTTCCACACAATCCATTAAGTGGTTCAACATTTTTGTTTGTCCTAAATAAATTTGTAAAAGACACACCATATTTTAAAAAAACTATTGCATTGCCTACAGGCCAACCGAAGTCTACTTGCCCAACTGTAGCATGCATGCCTGTCTTCTGCAGGTTGAGAATTGCTTAATTGATCGCCGGCAGCCCAAACTTACATTGTACATTGCCACCATTGCCCTCTGGCGTTGTTTTATGATTGGATTGCATACAATGTTTTCATTGTTAATGATCATAGATTTCATAACTTGCCATAGTTTTGAGTTTAACCTAAAGTGATAAAAATATGAATACGACTCAGATGTCTTTGTTGCAGTATCATTTGTGTACAGTGTTGTCTCCATTGGAAATTTTTAATTGTCCAGTGAATCTTGAAACTTGCTATGTGTTGTTATATTACCAGAAGTAATTATCATTGTATCACCGCAGGTAATTACTCATTCTGAGCTCCGGTAAGAAACATTACTCACCTCAAATATTTTAACAGCAATTTTTAGGGTCTTGGGAACACGCCACTCTTTTAAATTTTATATTGAGCCAGGGATATACTCAAATAACAAGTAAGAAAAGTTAAAAAGAAAAAAAAGGGGGGGGGAGTAAGAATATTACAATGATTTAGTACTAAGAATTTCCCCATTGTAATGTCTGCATTTTTAAAATTTATTTATTTATTTTGTTAAATCACCCAAAACAGATTAATTACAATTTAAACATCTATAACTGAAAAAATCTCCCTTAGCAAAAACTTGCGCCTGTATTTACAAAGAATTTTATATGAAGATTAGGTGTAACATTTTATGTAGGAGTCGTTTCTCAAAATTAATTAAAAAGCCGCTAAGACCGATTTTAGTTAGAAAATATGACAACTCTGGATACGAGAAAAGCTCCGTATATGGCCTCAAGCACGAGCCTGCTTGGAATTGCATCCGTGATTGGTTGATGAGCGACGGATCTGTGCAGGTAAGTGTACTGCTAATGAAACGGTGACGGGGTTACACTGTGGATTGACGAAGTATCTATGCACCGTTTTGTAACATTTAATTGTAATGCATTTATGATTACACGTTTACATACGAAGCAGACTAGTTGACTTAGGGGCTACATTTAAACATATTTTGTGATGACTTTACAAAATTGGGAGTCATAAACTTACAACTGACACGCCCATTATTTTAAAGAGTCTATCCTAAATTCGCCTGTTAGCAGCTACTTTTAGCCTTAAGATTCGTTGTGAACGGACCCTAAACTAGTAAAGCACGGGAGGTAAATAATAAATAACTACAATAAATAACTTTAAAACTCTTCTCACTAGCTGCAGGTTAAAAGAACTTTTCCTGATCCCTGGCCTAATGAGGAATGATTACAAGAGGAAAGGAAGCCACCAATATCAAAAGTAACATACATTTCTTACTCTTAATTGTGTGTCTGAATTCAAAAATGGAGGTGTGCTAACTAACTTTAACAGAGAAAGCATTGGACAAGGCCACACAATGTATTACTGAGAAAATCTTTAAAGTGGAACAAGCAACACCACTAAGATTTTGGTAAATTTAACTATGAAACATTCCAGTTAGTCCCTTTGGCAAACATATAATAAATTAATTAAAACAACCAAACATACCTATGACAAAGTATATATTTTAAAATCATAAGTTGGCCTGTATGAAAGCCATTTTCATGACATTTATGTATGTAGGTGTGTGATAAAATCAACTAACACATGAGTTACTTTATAGAAAAGACAGTGGGCTCTGTTCTGTATTTGCACAGTAGATCTTTCTGACATGTTTGTTAACTTATATAATTTACTTTGTAATTTTACTATTTAAATTTCCTTTTTGTTGCATCCTTAGATTTGAACATAAGACACAGGAGAGTCAATCCTCAGACTGTAAGTCATGTTGACATTCTAATGTCTGTACATTTCTCTGAAAAGTTTCATACATATTGTGGGTGCCTTGGATAGTAGTACAATTCAGTGAGAGCATGCTACCTAGGTAAAAATGTTTTAAAATGTATTAAACTGGATTCAATTAATTTTTCCCAGCCTGTTCAAAGCTCAGATGGAGAGCCAAGCTTTTTCACTCCAAAAAGGCTGGAGACGTGGCAGGCAAGTCCCTTCTTACCTCAAGCAGCCTGGCAGGAGATGTTGACTGGAAGAGGAAAAGGCATGATCACATGATAATGGAGATAGACACTGTGGAAAAGAAGAACCAGATGGATGACCACTGGAAATGTTATATCTTTAAATGGGCCATAAAAGTACTGGAGGAAAAGGAGAAGGCCAAGATTGAGTCTGATTCTCACTTTGTAAAACAAGGCCGTATTTTCAGAACTGCCTCTATTCTGCTGTTTACCGTGAAGCTAAAACAAACGTCAACAAGTCCAACAACAACAAACATAAGGTCAGTTTTGCTAAGGGGTCTGTGAGGGCAGTCAATCAGGCGGATCTGTTAGGAACAAGCCCTGGTGCTGCCACCAAACCACTCCAGGCGAAGACTGTCTCTGATCCTACACAAAAAAATGAGCTCTGTAAAGTCAAAGCAACAAATCTGGTAGGGATAAGCCCACATGCTGCCATTCTCATACCACACAAGATGAAGAATGAGAAAAGAGGAAACTAACCTGCCAATTGATGAAGATGTGGCATTTGGTGCTCACTTCTAAGAGAAAGCTGAAGTTCACCTATGACATGGAAGAACGTGCAAAGTTTAAATACAGGAAAGCCAAAGAGACTGGCAGATGAAAGATGTCAAATACAGAAAGGAACTTGTGCAGTTCGACATTCAAAATAGTAGAGAAAGAACTAAAAATTAGAGAGAAAGAGATTAAACTATGTTAGAAAAGATTGAAAGAGGAAACCCAGATGGAAAGGGCCAGATTACATGCCTGCTTGAAGAAGTGTAAAAAGGACCTGGAAGTTTTATAAAGGAAGAAAAGAAGAGACAGAATGTTTTGGAGAAGGAAAAGGAAGAAGAACTCAGAAATGTAGTGCAGTGACATCATTGGACAGATTAAACAATTACCAGGCCACTTGTGAGATGATATGGTACATATTAAAATTTTTCCTCCAGGAGTACGAATTTTCTTCCAGGAGTTGGCCCTGTTCTTCAGTGTAAAGGCATTCGAGATACACTTGAGGAAGAAAAGTGATCCAGTTCAAGGAGACATTGAAAAATTAGATGGAAAGAATAGTTTCTGAAGAGTGGGGAGGCATTTGTTTGGCGAGAAACAAGGGGAAATTTTAGACATGGTGGCTTTCCAACAAAAGCATCTTGGACGGCTGTCCCACATTTTTATGAGAAAGGTGAATTTCATAAATTAATGACAAAGAAAAACAGGAAAAAAACAAAACAAGAAGATAAACATACAGTCATGTGTGTGTGTGTGTATGTGTGTGTGCGTTTGGGGGGTGGGGGGGGCAAAACAAATCACAAATAAATTGGAAAATAAAACAAGATTTAGCAGATGTGTCAGTTTGTGTTTATGTGAGGGAAAAACATGACAGCATTTAAAGTCATGAGTCTATCCACCTGTGTTTCAGTTGCACTGTATGACCACTGTCCCCTCAACAGTGTCAAGAGGACAGGTTCCTCCAAAGCCAAGGTGTCTTCATGCTTGACTGTGTGTGTGTGTGTGTGTGTGTGTGTGTGTGTGTGTGTGTGTGTGTGTGTGTGTGTGTGTGTGTGTGTGTGTGTGTGTGTGTGTGTGTGTTATCCTTTGATACAATAATAGTGATTGCAACAAATTCATTAAGCAGTGAATGTATTTCCAAATTTCGTATCTCATTCATTAAGTGTCATATCAGTGATGTATTTTTTCACCTGTCCATTTAACAAAACAAAAAAAGAAACAAATGGATGACTTGAAATGAGGAATTCCTCTTAAGAAATGTGATAAAGAAAAAAGACAGTGATAAGCCAAGGAAATTAATTAACATGTATGATATGATGATATGAAAGACATGACGTGACGTTTGACATGAGAAACACCGAATGTAATTCTTCAAAATGCTATTTTTTCAAATCAACTTACTTACGTTTCACGCTCTAGTTTATTGTCCCCTGCCTTCCCTTATGTCTTACAATCATAAAAGTTATCGATAAGGCTAAACCACCAGGGGGCTCTGAACACTGTTTAAACAGGCCAAGGTGGAATTTCCTAAAGGCTGTTCAGGCCTACGCAAAATTAGTGCACTTTGTTTAACAGACCCAGGGGCGGCGCTAGGGGGTTGCTATAATAAACCCAAGAAAACCCAGGATACAGTATAAAAATATACGTAAAGCACAAAATAAGAAAAAGGTCAGAAAATATAATACACATATGTGCGTGCTATTAGTTTTTAAAAAATATTGCCAGATAACTAGTTTTTCCAGTACTCAGACAAGTTTGGGCACACGTGAACATCAACATATTTTAGACGTGTGTTATGTGTCGTTTTATTTTTTGGTATCAATGCAGACCTAGGCTATACTTTAATTTAGTGACTGATAAGGTGTTGATTACAGCTTATTGTACAGTGATTGGATGATCGTTTTACCTGAGGAAATTACCTGAGGATCATTCACTTTCTGGATGGTCTTTGATTGCTGTTTGATTGAAAGCACTTCTAGCAAACCTCGTTGGCTTTTTTGAGTCAGGCACCGCCCCATCGTCCGCCTGCAACCTGACGTCACCATCAGTGGGCCAATATAGACAACTTGAGGAATTCCCTGTCTGAGCATGCCTAAGTAACTCACAGCAGTCAGACGAAAGCGGACGGTATCGGCTACTTGCGAAGAGGGAGTGCTTTGGACGTGGATATTTCTCTGTGGATGGATTGTACTCGATTCACTGCGGTTCAGCGTCTTTCTTGCCAAATGATGAATCCGGATCTGGGTCTATATAAACCACCTGAGCGGACGCAATTAGCCACCCAAATACCATCCAAACCGAACCGGACTAAATCGGAGACGGCGCCAGAGGTGGTGGTTGATGTGGAGGGGAAGAGGTCATATCAAAAAGGAAAGATTCTGGGAAAGGTAGCAAACCATTTACCTGGCTTGACCTGGCTTGTCAGACTATACTATTTGCTGTTATTGTGCCGTTGTTCAACGTGTTCGGAAATGATAGCTGGGATCGATCGACATCGCAGCTATGAACGTGTGCGCCACGTAGAATTTGGTACCAGGTGTCCGCTAATGACCTCATGGAGGATATGACTAACCTAAGTTTCACAGCTTACCTCTCCCAAATGGCTTCATCACCTATGTTCCCTGAATTGGACTGTATTCGCATGCCATGCCGTTTCATTGTTTCATTAGGCTACATGGGCTGTGGCAAATTGTCGTCCTCTGTTACAGGCGAATTCATTTAAAAATGAATATGTGACACTGTCGTAAAACCACATTATTGATTACAACATTGAAACGCGCCTGGATCAAATCATATTTATTTGTGATGCGTTGGCGTCTGTCGCTGTAGCCTATTCCAAATCGCATCTACAATTACGATCTGTGCAGCCATAACGCATTTTGTTCGTTTCCATTAGCAGTTTTGGGCAAAAATGCGGACGGCGGTGTATCTCTGTTTTATAGGGAAAAGCGTTCTAGGATTAGCCCATTGACGTTTTTTTTTTGTTGTTGTAGAGGGCAGCTGTTTCATGTTTTAATATAATATAAAATCCCTTAGATACATCCAAACAGACATTAAGCTGAAATATGAATGTCGGATCAGTCATTTTGATTCATTTTTTTCTTTTGTTTCAAGGGTGGTTTTGCTCGATGCTACGAAATGACAGACGTGGCCACAGAAAAAACGTATGCTGTGAAGGTTATACCACAAAGCAGAGTGTCCAAACCCCATCAGAGAGAGAAGGTAAAGCAAGTGGTAAACCTGTGGCACTGCCGTTGGATTAAAAACTATCTGTATGCCATTACAATGTATTAAAGGACATTTTCTGTCCTAACAGGTAATAAATGAAATTGAACTCCATCGAACTTTACAACACAAGCACGTTGTGAAATTCTCGCATCACTTTGAAGATGAAGAAAATATTTACATTTTTATGGAGTTATGCAGTAGGAAGGTATGTGCCTGTCTTTTATACAACTATGTGTTGCATTCAACCTGATTGGTAAAAATACAGCAGAGCCCTTATGGATTTCCCTGCTTTACTTATGCAGTCCCTGGCTCACATATGGAAAGCGAGGCACACTTTGACCGATCCTGAGGTACGCTATTACCTGAAGCAGATCATATCTGGACTGAAATATCTGCACAATAAGGGCATCCTTCACAGAGATCTCAAACTGGGTAGGTTCACAGTAACCTTGTGTATGGGAGTGTGTCTGCATATGGTGTGCGTGTGTGCGCACGCACATGTTTTTGTATGTGCTTGTACATTTGAAGTAGCTGGTGGTGGAGTTAACTAACCTCAGCTGATCTTGTAGGTAATTTCTTCGTTAGTGAGAGTATGGAATTGAGACTGGGAGACTTTGGATTGGCCACGAAGTTGGAGACTGGTGACCAGAGGAAAAAGTGAGTGCTGTTGTGATTTATATTATGGCTTTGACATCCAGATGGTTACAGTAATAATATAATTCCTATATTTCTGAACATTTTTCATGTTAAATTCTCAATGCTTTCAGGACTATCTGTGGAACACCCAATTATCTTGCTCCCGAGGTCCTGAATAGACAGGGACATGGGACTGAATCAGATGTTTGGTCTCTGGGCTGTGTCATGTAAGTTAACCATGCTATTATGTACTCCCTAACGGACATTTACACAACTAATGATTGTAGAAGACTGTCAACTTAGGAGTTGAGTCTATGTAGTATGTGTCTACTCTATGTAGTATGTATTTGTGTAAACCAAACAGAATTGCATTGTATCATGTCATTTGTGTGAAACTTTCTTTGTTTGAAACAGATACACATTGCTGTGTGGGAATCCACCTTTTGAAACTTTGGACTTGAAAGAAACTTACAAGTGCATAAAGGACGTAAGGTATACACTCCCTCCAACTCTCTCACCTTCGGCTCAGAAGCTGATCTCCTCCATATTGCAGAAGAACCCTACTGACCGCCTCACTCTGGACCAGATCCTGGCCCATGAGTATTTTACAAAGGTGACTGTTATGGCCTATTACCTTGGTTCAAACACTGTGGCACTTTTTTAAAATGTAACTTAATCTTCTTTAGTACTGACCCTCTGATTTGACTCTGTATTGTGTTCTTCCCTGTCCAGGGCTTCACCCCAGACACATTGCCTCCCAGCAGCTGCATCATGGTACCAGAGTTCAACCCGCCTACCCCTGCCAGGAAATTGTTCACCAAGGTGGCAAAGAGCCTGTTTGGCAGAAAGAAATCCAAAGGTTGGTGGTAGTGGTGGTGTTTCTTCTTGTTGCTTTCCACTGTGCTGTTTCAGTTTCTGACTTTTGCCATGCTCACTTGCAGTTGAGAAGTGCCCTGTTGAAGAGAAGGATGACATCTCCAAGCTGGTCTCGGGCATCGTGAAATGCTCAGTCAGCCGACAGATGAGCTGCAAGGTGGTGGGAGCAAATGAGGTATTACTTTTCCCCACTGTGCAGATTCTATCATATGTACATATCAGGTTAAATCAACAAACACAAGCAAAGCAAAAAAAGCAATGCCAAAGTGCATTCTTTTTTCTTTTCACACCTGAGAGCAGAACAGTATTCTATTCTGAAGGTCCGTGGTCATTGGCTGAGGATAGTGTAAGCAATAACTTGTATTGTAAGGTGTCAATGATTGTAGTGATAAGAAATCATCCCAATTTGTTTTCAAACACTTTTTTGTTTGGTGCTCATTACCAAATAGCATGATTGTTTAAGAGGTTGTACATACAACATTTTGAAATATCGCAAGATTTTTGCAGTCAGTTTCATTTTAATGCTGTTAAGGCAATTGCACGATCAGCTGGGATGTCTTAAGAGTGCTTGGGATGAATAATGGTGTGTGTGTGTGTGTGTGTGTGTGTGTGCAATTGTGCAGAAAGTCTAGGAATAGCATAGCGCTGAGCAAATTGAATTTTTAGCCTAGTGATCTATGAGTACAGTTAATGGTTCAGCCCACACAAGACACAACCGTTCAGATCCACAAATGGGAAACATGTTTCTGTTTGTATGTACAGGCCTTTTAACTCTATTTGAACTTTCTGGGGTTTAATGGCTCACTTGAGTATAAACTTAATTTTGCCACATCTAGAACTCTAATGAATAAAACATTAGAATGGGATGTTTTGGGCCACCACCCCACATTACCCTGTACCCCACAAGAATTTTTCCAGATCCATGAAAATTGTTCTATAATGTAGGACCCAATGATGCTACATAATGTAGGACCCATGGCCTACATTATCATTGATTTGTCTGTCTTTTTGCCCTTTGCTCAGGCCACATCACCCACAGGTGCTTTGGCTAGCTCGGACCCATTCGATGTGCAGGCTGAAGAGGAGACTAGGAAGTCCACAACACCATCCTCAAAGAGCACTGTGGACACCAAAAGTGATGGTAAGGCTACACACCCACTCACGATTTCCTTGAAGTTGCAGGTCTGATTTTATTTTATGTGTTCTGGGTGTGGCTTTTTTAAACTAAATTATTAGGACTATTTGCATTAGTGTTATTATGACCTCAGTGTTACTGACTGGTTTCAGCCCAATCAATTTTTGGGTAAACTGCAGTGACTCAGCATTTTGTAAATGGCCTGCATTTTATTCAAAACATCTTGGTTTTCTATTGTTCCACGGTTGTATTGGCTTTGCACAGTCACTATTTATTTGGCAGCCACAAATTTAGGTTCTTCAAGTATTTGTGAGTTGCAGTTCAAGTGAGGCATTGTTCTTTTGGTCCTCTAGATTTGGAAGACGTTCTCACTTCTGCTGCTGTCGCCAAGTCAGCTGTGAATGTTCTCAACAGCTGCTTGGCCCTCATGCCTGCAGGTTTGTATGCTTGCTAAAATCACTCAACTGCCCTGATTAGCAAAATGAATTAAACGATAATTAAACAATAATAGCTCTTCTCTACATTTCCATGCAAGCTATGTTGTGAAGACCAAAAAATTACTGAAACTGTAAATTAATGTATGCCTTTTCTTTAAAGTTTCAGCTTCAAGAAACCCACAGTGCATCCCAAAACCCACACCTTTCATCTGGGTTACAAAATGGGTAGACTATTCCAACAAATATGGATTTGGTTACCAGCTCTCTAATCAGAACATTGGTGTGCTGTTTAACGATGGAACCCATCTGAGTTTATGTGACCAGCGAAAGTAAGAATCTTTGCCTAATGTCTTCATACCTGTAGACTTAATCTCAAATAGAGACCTACATGCATATTAGGACTTTTGCATTTGTTATTTAAATTTTTTAGTTTGCAGTATTGGGGTTGTCCTTAACAGTGGATAGTCCTTGCTCCAGTTAACCTTGACTGCATTTACTATATCAAAATCCACCAACCTAAATCCAAATTGCCTTTGGGTTTATTCAATTTCCACGGCTCAAACCTTTGCCGTTTTTCTCCATTTCTCTCAGGATCATTCACTACTCTTTAGGCAACAATATGCACTTTAAGTTCCAAGCTGACGCGCTTCCAGAGCGGCTGCACAGCCAGAAGCAGATTGTGGAGTTGATCGCCAACTACATGGAGCAGAACCTGATGGAGGTTTGTGACTCTCTCCTGCCATAAAGCTGTTATTTCTTGTCACTGGAAATGTAATACAAGTTTTGTCTCTCCTCTAAATGGACAAAACCTGGTATTTTTTTTAAGGTGCCATCTTCATGCACTATAATCCTTTGTTCTTCAGTCTGTTTTTCTGGTGTTGCTCTTTTCCTTTTGAGAGGTATTGAAACATTTCCCTTCTTACACTCCCTCCAGGGTGGCGATCTGCAGGATGAGGATCTGCCTCCACCCTCTGGTTCCCCTGTCCTGCTGCAGTGGGTGAAGACGGATCACGCATTAGTCATGTTCTTCAACAATGGCACTGTGCAGGTAAGCTTTCATAGATGCTCCCTTCCATCAGGGTTTTTCAGGCAACCTTACACACCCTAAGGAAAGAGTTTGGCATGGTACAGTCAATTAATGCCTGCACGCATTTACTCGGAAACAAGAGGCCATGTTTAGTGGCTTGAATGTGAATTGCAGTACTAGCCTTATGTGTCTGGGGGGGGAAAAAATAAGGCTAATGTTGAAAAAGCTTAACATGGGAAAACTTATTTTGTCCTGTCCTTGTCTTTCAGGTGAATTTCTACACTGATCACACAAAGATCATCCTGTGCAAGACCACCGACTCATCCTACATTTTGACGTATATCAACCGGGAGCGTGTCTCACACACATACTCACTTGCTGTCCTGAGTGAGCGAGGATGTTCCTCAGAACTCCGGCACAGGATGCGCTACATCATTCAGCTCCTGCAGCATCACAGGGGTACCTAAGTCACCACTACCACCACCTCGCCTATTAACAGAGCAGTCTTCCAACGGCTCAACACTCAAACCTCAAGGTGGGAGACTTCCTCGGGTAAGTGAAGTCTCCCCCCTGCTTTTGGCCAGCATCTGGCCTTTATGGACTGGTGCACTGTTTGTTTAGTTTTAAAAGCCAAGCCTGCATAGCACTGGCAATGTGGTTTTAAAACTATTTTTTTACACTGGAGAAGAGTCCTGTAGGTGCCAAATGTTTTGTTGCCAAATATTTTTGTAAAGCAACACTATGTAGTTTTTCAGCCTTCAAACATTTTTTTTTTTGAAAATGTGAGCAAATCCTACATAGTGTTGCTTTAAGGACTGTCAAAAGTACATTGAATAGTTTTAATTTAATTTTAAATTTAATTTAATTTTTAATTTGATTTCTTTGTGTATTTATTTGTTTTTGCCCCCTCCTTTTGCTTCAGAATTGATATACGCAAATGAACAAGCACTACATTACCTGACATAAGCTGTTGGCTGTTCACAGAAATTATCCAGTAATATCAGCCATTTCAGAAAGGTGCACATATATCTTGTACCTCCTGCTTGGTATACTGTTTGTCCTCCACCTGTGGTAATACTCTGCAAAACTGTGAGCCTGAGTGTACTGTAAATGTCCTAGAACTAACAAGTAATGTATTCAAAATCCCAATATTGTGAAGCTATTGCCCTTATAGAAAAAACTTTATTTTTTGTGTATCATGTCTATTTATTAATTATTTGTACTTTTTTATTTATTTGTGTAAATGTATGGTGTTGCCATGTTTTGGAGAATGCAGTATGTTCACATTCACTTTTAAGAGGAATAAAAACATTTTGAAAATCTAATTCTCCTTGCTGTCTGAATTTCTTGTAACTCTGCAGCAGGGAATGGTTGGACAGCATGGTGTGAGGCTTATGTCTTGCTGTCAAGTTCAAAATGCTACAGCAGCACGGGCTGAGGCCATTTCAGCTGGGCTACAAACAAAATGGAGAGGGTAACTGTAAAAAGCTGGAAAGTGGGGGAAAAAAAGAAAAGTAACTTGAAATGGTTTCCTTTCGAAGGCTGTAGGTGAAGACACCAGCTTCATTTTGCCCATTGTACTTTTTGCATAGTAACTGCAAGCATTCTTCACTCGTAGTACGTTCCATACACTAGGGCCACTGTGAAAAGGGAATCATTCTGGAAAGTTGCTGCAGCAAAGTCATCTCTCGTGGAGTCTAATAAGCTTCGACTTGCTACTGTGAGACTCTGGTTTCCAGCCTGGCCAATTACCACTTGGCAGACAAGCTTGTACCGTGGGGGGCAGGTATCTTTGACTTTACTTCGTATCAGATCGGCCAAGATTTGACTGAGATGGCTGCAGGAGCTTGCGTTGTAGCATGTCCCATCTAAATAACTATTCAGAGTAGCCTGGAGAATCAGTTTTGTCCGGCTGGCGCTGAAAGTATTCCCTTGGTCAGGTCCCATTCTGTAGGAGTTCTCCTGACAGACCTCTTGTATGGGCTGAGGGAGGAGGAGACCTGAGAAACTCACTCGTCCACCATGAGCCCAGGCCCCGACTGAGAAGCGCTTGCCAAAGAAGACTGAGTCTCGTCGAGTAAAGGGAGAGGCTGGGTAGCTCACAGCAGGACTGAGGTGGGAGGCATCTGAAGAGAGCCTCCTCAGAAGTAGGGGTGGGTGTCTGCAGGGAACATGGTCTTTAGAATGGTCACGAGAGCTCCGGCGGGTGGAGACGGATGCCCTACGAAGGCGCTGTGGGCCATCTGATGCCTGGTCATGGTTGAATTGGGCTAGTGTCTCCTGAGAGAGAGGCAGACTCTGGGAGCTCATGGCTGTTGTCTCCTGTAAAAACACTGGAATCATATATTCATCTATAAATATTTAATATGATTTAATTTTAACATATATTTCATATTTATGCAGTGTGTACAGTTACAGTTATCGTTGACTCATTTATAACCAGTACAGATTATACCGATAAGTTTGTCTTTTGTTAGTCATGCCATTGTTTTGACCAATGTTTAGTCATTTTGTCTTCAGTTTTACAAGAGTGTATTTCTCGTGAAGTAACCTCTGAGTTTTACCTCACTGGTTGTTGTGAAAGCCTGCCCTTCAAATCTCGGGGAATTTCCCCCTTGGCTGCCAAGTGCTCTCTTCTTAGTATGCACCAGCAATAAACAAAGGCAGTAACACAGTCCTGATCGTATTCCATGTGCTTCCCCTGTTTCCCATCCACATTAAAAGTCACCTCTCACACCCTCATGTCAAAGACATAATTTCTGAAGCAGACATTCACCGAAATGTGCACAGGCTACCACACCAGTGAGTTACTTACTATAGCTTTAGCTGTTTACCCCTGCAACTGATTCATGTTTCTCAGGACAAACTTGAATGAGGAAGCATTTGGAAGCACGTCATTTTTTAAAATCTTTCTAAAGGTATCTACTTACCATAAACTAACATAGCCTTCAAACCTGTTCTGTCCAGTATTAATTGAAGAAAAACACATAGAGAAAGCACATCTTAATCCTTCTTTCTTACAATTGGGCAGGTTAGTAATTCCCAACTATGAAAACTGGTTCCTGTGTTGAAGCTTACACTGATTTATTTTTGGAATCACACATAGCTATGGAATTAACATATCAGACTCTCTTATATAATATAATACCATCGGTACATTACTTCCAGTGTACGACACTTAAAAACATGAAGCATACAGTAAACAATAAACATATTAAAGCGTCTCCAGATACAGCCTTTTACATACATCTAATGTTATCTTACCTACACAAATGGGTCCACCAGCGGGAGAGAGAGCCTTGATTGGTTTCTTGCTTTAGGCTTCTGCTACAGTGACACTAATCATGCCAATGCGGTAAACCACTGGTGCTAGTTATCAGATACAAACAATACATTATCTGGGCTTGTATTTCTTTGTAAAGAGTCTGCCCGTAAATTATTAGCAGGAGGGCAGTGCAGGGTCAGCAACCATAACAACAGCTCAAGCTAAGGCAATCACTCACATGGCACCATGAAGCACCTGGACGCCTGCCGTAAACTTTGCAGGGGCCTCAGACAAACCTCTTCCCTTTTTCCTCTGCATGCAAAGGGAAGTCTTTTCTGTTCTGCTGAATGAGTGAAGCTTTCATTCACTAACTGTTTGAATGACAGGAAAAACAGGACATTCTGTGTCTAAGATCTACCACCACACTCAGAAAGGGGGCACATGCTGAGTCACACGCTGGGCTTTTCATTGCTGTGACATACACGTGTGGGTTGGTGTGTGCTTGAAAGTGTATATTAGTTTTAGGCGTTTGCTTGATGCTCAGGTAGATGGAAAGCAGTTCTTTTGGGATGCTTTAGGGTAGAGTTGAGCTGCTGATAATAGTGAAGCAAGGACTTAAGGAGAGGCTTGCGTCTCTCAGGATGAAACAGTCTCAGTAATACAGATGAGGAGGCCACTTGAATAGAAAGCATTATGTTCAGTCCAATTAAAAGTGCTTGTGTGAAGTTACAAAGAGTCAGTTTTTCCTAGAGGGAACATGTCTTTAGTTTTCCGAATGAATTATTCCCTGTAACCTCGAAGAAGAGTTTCTGACAGCTGTTTGCTCCATCTCAGCACAAAATTGCTGAGCACTACGAACTCAGAAAGGCACAGAAACAATCAGGTTGGAACGAGCAGCCTCCAATTAGCTTTACTTAATGACTGATCCTATCACTGCACATTCGCACCTTGTAGTTCTTTTCATTTCTGGCTTTTCAGGTGAAAAATATGCTGGCTACATGAAAAGCCCAACAATGTGAAGTGTTCCCATATAGCCTGTGAGATGATTTACTGGGGATGGGAGTGGCCTGTCATTTTTAGCATGTAACCGTAAACAGAAGAGATGAAAGATCTAAGGGCTGGTCAAGTCACATATTAACCATGAAGCCGGCATGCCTGGACTTGTATATGGAGAGTGACATGGATCAATAGGTTCTCCATCATAAAGAGTAAAGATAGATATTGAGGAATCTTTGAGAGGGAAATTACAACTGTTTTTAAAAATGTTGCAGCCCTGACCCAGGTAGTTATTTTACTGTTTAAAAGTGAGCTAGTAAATAAATGTAAGAAATACATTCTGATCCAGTAACAGAAGAAAGAAATAGAGAGGAGAGAAAATGGGTATGAGGTAGGACAGGTTATAAACATTACATAAAACATACAGTCGCATTATTGCTGTGTCTGTTGGGCTGAAATGGCAGAGCTTTTTCCATGACACAGGTGAGCCTGAGCGCTCTACAGTTACAACACCTAATTACAATGCACCTCATGGCTGTTGATGCTCACAGACGGAAAGGCAGGAACTGGCTGCCGCTGAGGCTGGACTGGGTGTACTCGTCCCCTCCGCAAGCTTTGTGTATTCATACAAGTCTGTCCACAGTTTTAGAGTACAGTGTTTCTATGATCTACATGCCAATATAGTCTTTTTTCATCAGACATTTAACAATATCTATATATTAGACCACAAAGATTATAGCTTTCATTATGCCTAATTTTCAGAAAGTCAATGAGAAAATAGTTTTTGTAAAGCCAGTCGACAGAATATGAAATAGTAAAGATTTATCTTATAGCACCATTTAAAAATAATCAAAGCAATAATTTATTATTTTTTAGGCTGAGGTCATACAATATTTCTAGGTTAGATTCAGTAAACTAAATAATTTAGACAAAGTACAATTAAGGAAGACAGTCAATAAAAGATAACACTTTAGAAATGAATGCATTTTTTGTAGAGTTAGTAAAGTTCTTCCCATTTTCTGTCATCAGAGAAATGACATGCCATCTGGCCCATGCTCAGATTGTCTCTCTTTTTAACATTTTAGGTCTAAATTGCTTACACAACAGCCTATTTTTTTTACAAAATACACATTCAATTTTACATAGCCTACAGTATTGAATGTCTAATACTATTTACAAATTCTTTTGTTGTAGGAAACAAAACACTTTAACCCTTATGCCAAAAGCAGAGCCATCTAAACCACTCTTTTCACCATCATACTTTTTTGAGTGTCATTTTCACACAGAAGTTAGTATCTAAAACGGAGCCAACTCAAACCGACCCCTCCCTAAGTCATGGCCAAAAACTATTCACTGAAGTATTTTAAATTCCATAAATCTGATGAGACAGGTCATGTTTTAAATAAGGATGAGGACCATGTCCCTCTGTATGTGATTAATGTTACTGCCAAAACTCGATCACTTATGTCATCAGTTTAGCCGCTTAGCCTCAGAGAAAACGGGATGATTCACTTGAGGAATAACGTCAAACTGGAGGCCCACAGGATGTGTGCCTCCTTCTTTTGGTCCCTGGGTTTCCTCATCAAAAGAGCAAAGAATGTCTCCTTCCCGCAGGAAGGGGCAGCGGGGGAGGGGTGCTGCTCGGGATAAGTAGAACAGAGCATGTGGCTGGGTGGGTTGGTGACATGCTCCTCTCCTCCCTCTGCGAGTTAAATTAGACATGTTTCATTCTGGCTAATTCCAATCAGATGAAAACACACACAGAGACACACACAGCCACACACACAGCCACACACACACACACACACACACACACACACACACAGATACAGACACACACACACACACACACACACACACACACACACACACACACACACAAACAGACATACCACAACTGACTCACAAGGGGAGTTCTGGAGGAACTGTCCCCCTCCACCCCCAACACATACACACACTTTCTCTCTAAAGTTCAGACGTGCCATTTACATACTAACTTCTTTTTGCTTCTTACTGAAACTCTTGTCCTGAGTATTTGACACAGTATTTCCTACACCACATGTCCTACACATTTGTCTCATTACATAAGTACCAAGACTCATCATAGCTAAGAAAATTACACTGTAATCGGAAATAAAAACCATGGCCATATGGCTCCGGTGGTGGTGGAGGCTCTGCTTCCAATTATTAACCTCTGGATTTCCAGACCAGCACAGGCCCTCCCAGAGCCAAAGTAGGTCTTGTCTTCCTGGTTGTTCAGCTTCCTGTGACAAAGACGGCGCTTGTGTGGGTGTTGGGTGCAGGGGAGCAGACGCTGACACTGACTTCCTCTGGCCTAAGACACAGGGTTAGGCAGAGCACTGATAGGACCCCATTGTGAGACAAGCAACACTGGCCAATGAGAAGTTTTTTATGGGAGCAGTTTTTCTTCTTTTTTTTTTGTTTCGAGTGGAAGAAAAAATAAAACAACATTTAACTTCCAAATAATAAGGGCTTGTGCTAGTCTCTGGAAGAGCAAAGTCCCTGTGCCAGAACTCCTGATAACAATAAATGTCCCCATTCATAAGTAGCTCCGGGCGTAAAAACTGTAAAATAGTCACCTGCTTCTGCTAAATATACAATGAACAATGTTTATAAACCAGATGGATTCCATTCATATGTTGAGACAAAAATAAATAATGTTAGTGAAGTTAAGTGAGATAAGGAATTCAGATTTAATATCACATACTTCTGTTTTCATAGAAGGCATTTGGATGTGTCAGCAGTAGAGCAGTAAAGCAGAGACATTAACTAATTGAATCAATGTTCCATTCAAGGTGTCTCTGTGCTGTCCAAGGTTGTGGACACCCTGTTCTCCTAGCTCTCGCTCCTCGTGCCAAGACACTGGATTTACCGTCAAACGCTGTCTCGGTTTCAGTGGTCCACACAAAAGAACTAAATGAAATGCACCAGTAAAGGCAAGACAAGTGAGGAAGAGAGTGCTTTACAGTAAGCTGCTTGTGTTTGAGGAACCAAGGAGTTTACCTGTAGTGTTACACCTACAGAGACACAGTGTGTTTATCATCTTGAAAGTACATGATTACTGACTCAATAACATTTTCATTGTGTTACGAAACAGTGGGTGTCAGACCATATGCCCATGCTAACGTCTGACTGTTTTGATCTCACTGCCTCTCTCCGCCCCTTCCTACAATATACCACAACAGTAACAACTGTAAAACTAAGAATATATTTCACTGTATTCTCTGATAATGTCCTTCACAGTCACCAACTGAAAGTATCAGGCCAGAGTCAGATGAAGGGCAGATAGGTGCCATTGATATACACCACCCAGAGTGGGAGTTGAGTTGAGACATTATGATGGTCACACATAGTGGATTTTGTCTCATATGAGATGTGGTATTAGCACCCTTAGCTACTGCTGTTACTTATCTACTTAGTTACTGTTGTAACTAATCACCTAAAGTCAACATTCACCATTTAGACAGAAATTGTATCCTAGTTCCTAGTATCACAGGAGGAAATGTAGTACACAACCAGAATGCATTGTTATCAGGGGAACGTGAGAATGCAATGGTGTAGACAAAAGATACAGAGAGAGAGAGAGAGAGAGAGAAAGAGAGAGAGAGAGAGAGAGAGAGAGAGAGAGAGAGAGAGAGAGAGAGAGAGAGAGAGAGAGAATGACACTCTCTCACACAGGATTGTCCCAGTGAGTTGTAAAACCTATTACATTTATATTATTGCGCATGTACAAAAGCTGGATATGGCTGTGTGTTTTGCTCAGTTCTGGGAGTCAGCACTAAAATACATTACTTGTTTTAAAGATTAAGTGATAAAGAGGCTACTGAGCCAGCACAGCCCGGGAAAAGAAACACATCACATAAAAATGAAGAGAGTGCAGGAGAGTAAATGGTCAATAAAAGTCAGTGTAATATCTGAAATATCATGCACTCCCTATGTTACACTCTTGCTTTCTGTCTTGTCTCTCTTTGTCTCCTTCTCTTTTTCTATCTTTGGCCTTTACTTCCCAACTCTTTCTCTCTTTCTGTCTGCCCCCAACCCCCCTCTCTCTCACTCTCTGTTTCTCTCTCTCTCTCCCTCAACTCTGAAACCCCAATAATAATAAGTTCCTGCCAGCGAGGCATTCCAGGCTTGCAGATAAAGGGGAAATTCCCACCATGCTTGCTGGCTTGCTGGCTGAG